>JASANF010012604.1:0-10531 GCA_030248245.1 Trissonchulus sp. WLG1_4 | reverse complement strand
ATTCACATGCTTGACATATTAATAAGAGACCGGGCCGGGGTCGCCGTGAACAGGATTCTGTTGGCGCATAAGTCAAGTCAGGTTAATTCAAACCACCCATGTGACAAAATTTAAGTGGCGGGCTTGCATCTAATTGTCTGTGCTTACTGCTTGTGCCATTGCGAAGGTCTAGGCGTTTCGCCTGTGCAAGTGCTCGTGTGAATCCGGCCTAATTTGTTTCTCTGCTTTCTTTCCCCTGTTTCTCATCATTATAATGAAGTTTGCTTTATTGTAGCTTCCGATCGAAAGCCAGATGATTGCCAAGCTGCCCGACTGTCTTAACGCTGAGGCAGTGCTGGGCACGGTGAATACGGTGCGCGACGCCATCGAGTGGATTGCCTACACCTATCTCTATGTGCGCATGCTACGGGCACCCACACTCTACGGTGTGCCGGCTGATCAGGTACGCTAAAGCGCTTACCCAGTCAGCTCCATATGGCCCATCAGCCGGCGTAGAATTTATGGTATTTAGTCACGAAAAATTGATTAGAAAAACTGGGATAAGCACTTGTTGCAAAAAATGGAACAACACATACTTAGGTAGCGAAATATTTCTTGTTGATAAAAAAATCTGATGTAAGATGTCAGTTAGGAACTAGGGTGGAAATACATCAAACGTCGCTATTGGCGTTAACACAAGACGTGTGAGTGGCAGCGTGACTTTTTTACTATCTTGTTTTAGGATGAACTTGGTAAGTAGCTAACTATATACCGTAATACTAATAGTCGTTCAAATTAGCTTAAATTAAAATCGGTGCTATAATGTTAATTTGGCTTTAAACAGCTAAATTCTGGCCGTTTGAAGGGTCGGTCTGTGCATAGCTGAGTAAGTTGTATTGAAAAATCTGTATTTTAGGCTAAAACCGACCAGCTGCTGGAACAAAGGCGCGCGGATTTGATTCATACTGCGGCTGTTTTGCTGGACAAGGCAAATCTCATGAAATATGACAAGAAAACTGGAAATTTCCAAGTATGTGTGTCACTGTCTGTGTGCAGTTGGGGTTGGCGTAAACGTAAATGGTATGTGTTACAAACACGAAGGTGCTAGTAATTTCGGTGTTTTAGTAGCTCAAGAATAGTGATGTTTCGTCCTACTCAACCGACTGGAGTTATTTTACAAAGTTTAGGAATCGCACAGCAAACAGAGTTTTACCGAGTTGAGCTGAGCAATTTAGTCATAAGCGGGTGCTCAGCAAAAATTTAGAAATTGAAACTGTAAAATGCGGCAATGTTCATGATTTTTCTTACTAGTAATGACATAATATCCTGTCCTCAATTAAATGTTGGTTGTTAATTTACAATGCTGTATGGTTTTTTTATGCTCACTATTGCTCACCGAATTTGATGTTTTGAATAATATGCAGGCTGTATGATATTGTGTCAAGTTGAAAAGCGTTGGATTGAATGAGATCAATCCAGCTTTTAGTGACAAAATGTCTTATTTATCTATTCTAGGTGACAGAATTGGGTCGCATAGCTAGCCACTACTACGTCACATATGACACTATGACTGTTTACAATCAGCTGCTGAAGCCAACGTTGACAGAAATTGAACTGTTTCGTGTATTTTCGCTGTCTGGCGAATTTAAACTGCTTGGTGTGCGAGAGGTAATAAGTTCGTATATTTCGAGTCCTAATCTGTTTATAAACTGCGCTGTATAAGTCTTACTGGTCTATTTTGCAACTATTAATATTGACTAGTTTAACCGGCAGCATCATGAAAAAAATCAAGCCGCAGATTGAGCGCATACATTATTCGTGGCGTGATTATCTGCTAATTTTGCCGGCTAATCAGGCTTACGCCTGCAAGTATGAACCGCTGTTAATTTCTAGGGCCATTCCATTATGATGGTCGCATCGCAACATAGACAAGGGGTATTTTATGATTGTGGACTGTGTGGCTTCTGTAATCCTTCATCTCCTGTTATACTCTTATTTGTTGTCACACACTGTTTTAACGAGACTCAGATAAACGTAGAAGGAAGGGAATCTTTTTAGGAAGAAAAACTGGAATTGCAAAAGCTAGCTGAGCGTGTCCCCATTCCTGTCAAAGAGAGTATTGAAGAACCAAGCGCAAAGGTATAGTTAATCTGATCTTATCACGTTTAATTATTGACCCCATACACTAAGAGAAAAGAGAATGCACGCCGTCGCAAACTTTACGGATTCCATTATATTCCGTAAAAACGTCTGAGAACAAGTATATAATATATTTTCTATTTTGCTTGAATAGCAGGTCTTCAGGTTCAGAGCTCTGCATAACTCATGACCTGTTGAACTACTTACGCGTTTTATTGTGTAACAGTTTAAGGTGGTTAATAGCTGTTTGCGAGAGATTAATATCTCATACAATATTCTGCAACATTTTTTTGATGGATAACCTTTTATAAATTAGATTTCAGATTGCAATAGTTCTTTTCTCTACTCACTAAGCTCGGCCGAAAAGAAATAAGTTTTATTTAACAGTGTTTTAGCATCGAAAAGTATGATAAACTAAAAGTTTCAGCGTAGGTATTTCATAATACTAGTTTGCGAAGAACAACACTATTATTTTGGAGATCAACTAAGTTAAACTATTTTTGTCATATCCGCAGTGTGTTTTTTGACGACAGGTGCAATTCTCTTTTTTATTTTTTCAGGTCAACATTCTGCTACAGTCGTACATTTCCCAGCTGCGGCTTGAGGGCCTGGCTTTGCAGTCAGACATGGTCTATGTGACACAGACGGCGGGTCGATTGATGCGTGCCATCTATGAAATCATTCTCTATCGCGGCTGGGCCAATTTGGCAGATAAAGCGCTGAATTTGTGCAAAATGATTGATAAACGAATGTGAGAATAATAGGAAATTTGGTGTGCTTTGACTAAAGCATTGTGTTTTTAGGCACGTAGGCCTTCTAAGCTTAAATGGTAGTTTCAACGATGACACTGGGATAAACGTGTTACCTTTTTTTTGAATAGCAAAGTTTTAGGGCTTAATATTGCTATTTTAAAAGTTTTGCAGACTTATTTTAAGGAATGCACTGTTCATACAGGTTTTAGCGTTAAAGTGGAATTCTTGCTTTTTATTAAGATGATAAGACGTTGGGCTTTATTCAAAACGTAATAAACATGTGTAGCTGGTTGGATTAACATTTTTTAGTTAACAGCTATTCTTAGTAGCGCTAGTTATGCGTAATATGATATACTTTGGTTCACTTCCATGTAATCCGTATTAACGACAAACAGTGGAATTTAAGTGTGTGGTTTCAAACTGTGGTTGCATTATTATTCAGTTAAACTTTAATTAGGAAGCAATTGAAAAAGTTATTCTAAAGGGTTGCTCATTGTGTTGAAGGTGGCAGTCTATGAGTCCTCTGAGGCAGTTCAAGAAAATCCCGGATGAAGTTATCAAGAAGATTGAAAAGAAGAACTTCCCCTGGGAAAGGCTGTACGACCTGGGACCCAATGAGCTGGGAGAATTAATTCGAGTGCCCAAGATGGGAAAGCCACTGCATAAATATATTCATCAGGTAGGGACTCTTTTCCCACAGTTGCAGAATAGTTAAAACATGTTTGTTCAATAACTGTATAATATGTCCGCTGTCCGTTATGGTTTAGAAGTGAGGTCGTAACGTGCTGAAACACTTAGCTTAAGACAGTCTGGCTACGCACTGCCGTCACCTGGATGTCAAAAGGTCTAAAATTTTTGCAGTAGCTTCAGATTGTCGACAGTGCAGTGCAATTCTGCTATTAAAAACAACGTGACACCCATTTTTGTGCATTAATGCTTTTAATTGGATTCAGTATAGTAGGCTAGTACGTTGTACGATTGGTAACCCTCTGTTACATGCTGGCTAGTAAACTGAGCAACAGTATAGTACTAATTGTCTTGTGTTTTAAGTAGGACTTAAATTGAACTTAAGGTGGTAGTTTCGTATGTGCAGTTTTTGTCGCGATTCGCTCTAACCAACAGCTAACTTTATGAAATTTGGCACACATATGAGGCACTTTTAGGCAAACATGGGCAAATTATTTGTTCTTTATAATCAGTTACACTATACTTATAACAAAAAAGTAGTGTTTTTGACATTTTTTGGCTATTTTTACAATATTTCGTAATTTTTGAATAACTTTTTCTCAAAAACAGTACTGATTTTCACTAAATTAAAAAAAGGAATCTAGATATTTTACTTAAGATCAGTTTGGAACGTTAAAACGCAAATTTAACTGCAACTGTTTTCAGGATATTGACACTTTCTGAATTTAACTCCAATTTTCACTTTAAAGTTTTACGAAATTCAAAAAAGTTATGTTTTGAAGCTTAGATCTAAAGTACTGAAGCAATTTGAAAACTTATCCAAATGAAACTATGCATGTATTGAGACACCTACTAGTGAATTTAGACTAAATTGGAATTAAACTTCATCAAGTCATATTCTTTCTATAATCAGACATAACGCAAAAACATGAAAAAATGCAAAATTTGAGATTTTTCACAGCGTCTTTTGGATAAACTGTCAAAATTGTCAACAAAACAAATACATGAGCTTACGGTACCATTTTTGGTCATTAAAATGCAAAAAACCGCTAGCTTCTAAGACAACCGAGTACCAGCTCATCAAAAAAAAGCTGCATATACGAAACTACCACATTAAGTAGCGTTCGGAATGCTTTATTTTTGCTTTTAGTTCCCCAAGCTGGAGTTGACCACTCATATTCAACCAATCACGCGTTCTACCCTTCGTGTGGAGTTGACCATAACTCCGGATTTCCAATGGGACGAGAAAATACACGGACAGTCTGAAGTAAGAGATTCATTGCTATTCATTGTTCACAAGTCTTGACTTTGGTTGTTGAAAGTACTGATTACTTTAGTAGCTACTAGTGCGTAATTACATGCGTAACTTCCAGATGATTATTGGCTCCGAAGGCCATTTTCTATATTGATTGAACATAGAATTTGTTTTGCCAATAGCTCATAGTTTATGGTTTTAATCGAAATTCGCCATACCGAATTTTTACGTCAAATTAGTACACAACGTTTTAGTGAATAAACCTGGACCCTGTGACACTTTATAACGCCAGCAAAGTTTAATCTGACCAGTTTAATTCATTTTATGAATAATATTGGCCTTTGAGCAACGGGGCACACTCTTGAAACTATGGTGAGATTGTTGTATTATTTCAGGGTTTCTGGATTTTCGTTGAGGATGTGGACGGTGAAGTGATTTTGCACCATGAATTCTTCCTGCTGAAAAGCAAATTCGCCCAAGACGAACACATGATTAAATTTTTTGTGCCCGTTTTCGAACCGCTTCCGCCGCAATATTTCATACGCGTTGTGTCGGATAAATGGCTGGGTATGGTTTTCCCGTCCTGTCGAATTGTAAAACATTTTTTAATATTAAGAATATTTCTTAGACTGGAGAAAGTTATTTCGCTGTTATAATATTTTTTACTGATTTCGAGTAGACAGTTTGAGTTACATTTAACTACTCATTTTTGTCGACCTAATTTCACAGGCCAATTAGTTTGCTAGATCATGCACTTACAAAAAACTCAAACTTGATGACAAAAACTCATCTCTTTCTCTCACCTGTGCTACGCAATCTGTTGACACTCTACATTATAATCATTATTTAACGTCGAAAATAGCAGAAAATACGTTTCCTTACTCTTTCATCTTCTTTTTGTTTATTTTTTCGGCTATGTATATATGACTAAAGTGTTGCTATAATTCTAGGCTCTGAAACGGTTCTCCCAGTGTCATTCCGTCATCTGATTTTGCCAGAGAAGTATCCTCCGCCCACAGAGCTGCTGGATTTACAGCCATTGCCATTGAATGCGCTGCACAACCGTCTGTACGAATCTCTATACTCTGATCGGACACATTTCAATCCCATACAAACGCAGGGTAAAGTTTCATCTGATGTTTTGGAAAGATACAGACAGTAACAATAGCTTTTTTCCAACTTTATGTTTATGTCTGAATAGTTTTGGTGATTAGAAACAGAAAGCTATTTGTCCTGCCTGACGGCTCATATTAAAATGTAACTTCGACTTGGAGCTAAGTTTTTAATAACTTTTGATTATATGTAGGCGGAAGCTGGGCTTTGAACTGTTTGGATTAGGTTTTGTTTCAATTATTGGCTGTACCTGTATAGGTGAACTTTTAGACAGGAAAGAAAGCTTACGTATCGGAACAGATATCATAGAAAAGGACCACAGGGTCATTGATATACTTCAAAGTCTAACAAACTTTTTCTGTTATTGATATTTTTCTGAATTTCATCGAAAAAAAGCGATGGTCTGTCATTCATTCGTGATTTCAGTATTGTCTTCTTCGTGCTCAAGTTTTTGCTGTGAAAATGTGAAAAGAAATGTGTATTTATTTTTGCGTATGTCTGTTCTGATTTCAGTCTTCAACACTCTCTACAACAGTGATGATAATGTTTTTGTGGGCGCACCCACGGGCAGTGGCAAAACGGTCTGTGCCGAATTTGCCGTTCTGCGCCTGTTCACCAACAATGCCGACGGGCGATGCGTTTACGTGAATTCCGTGGAGGCTTTGGCTCAACAGGTTGGCTTCAAACAAAATGTTTGTAACAACTAAGCAATCAGTAGCAACTTAAAAGATTTTATGGTCAGTAACAAAAAAATGGAGTATGCACTTTTTAAGCTTGACTGATGGAAAGTTATTGCTGCCTGCTGCTTTGACACGATGATGCATAAAGTTTAGTGTTTCCTTTTTGTTTTTTCAGTAATTTTTTTGTATAACCTGTGGTTTTTTCAGGTTTATCAGGACTGGCAGGTGAAGTTTGGACAGAAACTGGGCAAGAAGGTTGTCTTTTTGACTGGTGAAACGGGAACGGATCTAAAATTGCTGGCAAAGGTAACAATTTTCATAAACTTCGGATTTTGAAGAATTCGCATAGTTTTTCGTCGTGTCAGTATCAAAATGTTAACTAATATTAATGTATCGCATTGTTATTCTCAGCTTCGTTTCTTTCTATGATGTTCAGTTGTGAATTCGGCATAAACTCACTCTGCGAAGTTTGTATTATTTGCATATTAACTAATATGCTTGAAATTAGGAAACTGCAACTGCCTTTTAACTACGTTTTGCTACTTTGTCTACTTTTATTCATTCGCACGTTCTATAATATGTGTAGTGTCTGCAGTTGTCGGCGACATTTTGGTACTTTAGGGACAAACAAGGGTTCGAATGATTAAAGTTGTCCCCTGGCTAAATTAAAATAAAAATGTTACTGAATTTTTCCAGGGCAATATAATAATCTCTACGCCTGAACGCTGGGATATTTTGTCCAGACGATGGAAACAAAGGAAGAACGTGCAGAATGTGAATCTGTTCATCGCTGATGACATGCACTTGATTGGCGGACAGGAAGGGGTGAGATAATGGCCGGTGGCTGTATGAGGGAATAGGAATCATTATTGTGTATCGGTGCTGGTTTGTAAGGATGTAAGGGATGTAGAAAATTGCCTTCAGAAAACGTATGACGTTAGTTTGGTCATACTTAACAAAAAGTGCTGTTTTAGAGGGATGCAACAGACTGATGTAGGAAACTGCCATCACGAAACAAACGTCATGTTAAGCCCGGTTCATAGCTGTCCGTAAGGGCTGTCCGTGTCCGAGTCCGTGTCCGTAACAGTAGTTTAATTATTCACAGTTGTCCGGATGTCCGTAACAAGTTGTCCGAGAGTGTCCGTAAAGGCTGTCCGGATGTCCGGAAGACAAGTTGAATTCAGTTCAACTTTTGTCCGTGTCCGTAAGCAACCAACCAATCAAATGAAAGCTTTATTAATCACGTGTGTTTGTGTATACATAAAATTCCTCCGCGGATTGCAAAATTTTATTAAATTGTTCGTAATATGAGCTCAGTAGCTGCATGTTAGTGTGCTTAGAACGTTTTCATTGATTTTTTTGAAGGTTGCATTCTCACACGTTTGGTACGCTGCAGAATGTATAGGCGTTATTTTATATGCATACGCACTGTCCGTAGAGTGTCCGTAGAACTATGAATTAATGCTGCTTACGGACACGGACACGGACAAATGCTACGGACAACCTTCCGGACACGGACACAGACTCGGACACGGACAACTACGGACACTGCCGGATTAGTATGAACTAGGCTTTAGTCGTAACTCGTAGGAATACCAAAATATTGTTGTATTTTATTGACTCTTGTTTTCTAGACAGTAAAAATATAATCCTACCGTTATTAACATGAGCAAGATTGTGAAACTATTTCATTATACTATAACTCTAATTTTCTTACATGTATTAACTAAAACTTTTAAAACTTTTTTATATAGCTTCAGTGTTACACTCTGCTGATACATGCCGCGGTAGTCACTGTGTATGTATAACACAATCTTCTTTTTCTTGTGTATTTATGATATTAATAAACTTTTTTTTCGTTGTTTTTAGTTGTTTTTTGCTTGTTTGCATAATATTTTTTCCTCCTGCCTTTTAGCCCGTCCTCGAAGTGGTCTGTTCTCGCATGCGCTACATTTCGTCTCAGCTGGACAAACCCATCCGTATTGTGGCTCTCAGCTCCTCGCTGAGCAACGCCAAAGATGTGGCACAATGGCTTGGCTGTTCGGCTGCGGCTACATTCAATTTCCATCCCAACGTTAGACCTGTGCCGTTGGAGTTGCATATTCAAGTATGCATTGTCAATATAGTTATTAGTTCTTAATTAATTAATATTTAAGTAGTAATTAGTATTATTAGTTTGGAAATTTTGCTGAGTGTGTCTTGTTCTTAGCAACCTCAGCAACCACCGCAGACAGCATTTTTGCATGGGGAGGTTCGCCGTTCTTTCGCTATGGTTATGTTTTGCCGTTTGCGGTAGAAGAAAAATAAAACTGCTGTTGCTGGTCCGAAATCTTTTGAAAATTCAAGGAATATTAGTGGGCAATTAATATTTTGTGAAAAGTAGGTGAAGATGTGCTAGTTGTATAAGACTATATTATAATATATTATTAGAATTACGTACGCAGAGCAATGTGTTTTTCTTGAGTACTATATAGAAATTCAGCGAATTTCAGTTAGTCTTGGCGAGGACCCGTCTTAATATTTTTGGCATTCGAAGTTTCATTAGTGATCGACTACTTTTTTATATTTTGCAGGGCTTTAATATCAGTCATACAGCGTCGCGAATTTCAGCCATGGCCAAACCGGCCTATGTGGCCATCACAAAAAATGCCGGGTTTCACAAACCGAAGCCGGTCATTGTTTTTGTGTCAAGTCGAAAGCAGGTAACGCATAGAATATCTGTTTTTTGGCTGTTAGAACTTGTATGTAATTCAATAGTCCATGTTTCTGGTGGTATTCCAGTAAAGAATAGGTTGTGTAGAATCCCATACGTTTCATTAACTAACGTACCAAATAACGTAGAATTTTCATTGTTTTATTAGATTAGTGCATAATTATTAAACACTTCTATGGTGGACTGTTTTATTTAAATACTTGCATATTTACAAAACTTAAGCTAGCTGAATAGTACCAACAAATCGTAGCATAACGTAAAAGATTCCAATTGTGATTTAAAAGACTCATGTATATCAATATGTCAGTCTAGTATTTTACTTGGCACAACACACATACAGACGCACAGATGCCATAAGATACACATAACTTGCGAAGCTGATGAGTGATGATAATATTAGTTATTCAATATTCACTCTTTAAAATACATAATCTGGGAACAATTTTGAAGGCCATTTTATTTTTTCATTTGGGATCTTTTAGTCCCGATTGACCGCTATTGATTTGCTGACATTCGCGGCCGCTGATAATCAGCCTAATCGATTTCTCCATCTCCCCCTTTCTGACTTGGAGCCATTTTTGGGCAAGCTGCAGGATAAGGTAAGCTTGATTCACTAAGTAGACTCCAAACGTCCACTCTCAAGAGTAATAAACTATGTAATGTTATATTATATTATGCTAGTAACTCGAGTTTAAACTCATGGCTTGATTGTTGATCTGCTTAATTAAAGTAAAACTAGTGTAATCAAAGCAACAGAATATGATTTTGTTCTCTGTCCAGCAAAGCTAAGCACGTGTGCGTGTGCGGTTTCAAAAATACTCAAGTAGGCTTATGATTGGATTTGGCTTGGCTTGGCTTAGTCCCAGAGCTAGGATCAATTGAGAAGAAATAGTCGTAGGAGTAATTAATAAGGCTACGTTTTACCACTGTTTCAAAATAAAGCGTGTCGTTCCTATCATTACCCCGTCCAGTTTCGGGCACAGATTCATAAGATTCACTGCCGGACATCAAGCCCAGCCAAGCATTCAAGTCTAGGGCCAATTCCTAAAATGGATCAAACGGATTAGATTAAAGTTTGTTTTGCCAATAACTCATGACAGCGTTTATGAATTTATTCGCAATTTGCGATAGCAATTATTTGTAGCACCTCCCGCTTGTGCACAAAATTTTCTACTAAATCTACCTCTAGTCTAGTCATTATTGCATCAGTTTG
>JASANF010012601.1:0-18242 GCA_030248245.1 Trissonchulus sp. WLG1_4 | reverse complement strand
TATATATCAGTGTTTTTGTAATTATGTAATTGATGATGTATTACGAATTCTAATTGGCTGATAGGAAACTCCAGTTAGACGAAATTAGTCTTTGTACATGTCCAGCCGTATGTCCGTTCAGCCGGTAAAATTACAAGATAACGTCACCAGTACTGTAAGATCAAACTGTGGCGTGATTAATGTCCTTATTATGGATATTACAAAAATAAGACATTTGGAACTCAAGATATGCATTTCTTACTGACCGATTTATTAGTCAAGCTCATCTCGTATTTCTGCTATATGTCCCGTCCTCATATTGAGTTCTTTGTTCTTATTACTTATTTCTTATTTCTGCCTTGTGGAAACCGGTGTCACGGGCAAAAGTGTCTCCCAAAAAATGTGCCCCTGGACACTTTTGTCTAGTCAAATGAGTCCCCCGGACAGTTTTGACTAATAAAAAGTGTTTGGAGAGAAAGGGGGGACACTTTTTCACGTGACACCGGACCTACAGCCAACCTTATATTTATTGCTCTCCAAGTATAGTTTCTCAATCTCTCTGGGCGTGGCGTAATCAGCGACGCCCAGGAAGAATATCAGTGCGATCGAGTGCTCTTTGCGAGTGAAGGTGTTGCCCCAAGTGTTCCTAATTTGCATACGGTGTCGGTAGTGGGTCAGTGAGGAGTGGACAATAAATAGAATTCGATAGTCACGCCAGCGACAGAGGTGTGCCTGAGCTATAGGGTAGTCTGGCTTGTAGCTGGACGGCTGGGTGTCTGCATAACTGAGCTGGAATAGCTGAAATAGGATACAGAGGTTTTTAAATTGAGGGTCGGTTTGGGCAGAAAGAAGAATTTAGCTAATCTAAAGACGGTATAAGTTGCTATGGATGAGTTGATAAGGAATTTTGACTTCATATTTAAAGTGAATTAAAGTAGTAAAATTATTTACGTTGGACTGAACCAAATAACTTTAAATTAAGTTTTAACTCAAATTTAAGCTCCAACTGTAAAAATCTGCATTGCAGCGCAGCGTCGAAATAGAGTTGGGGAATTTAAACCTGAATGAAATCGGTTGAATTCCAGGCTAAACGGATTTGCTGCAGAAGTTTAGCAATGTCGTGTCGGACTCATGTGAGCTGGCTAATTTTAGTTATACCCCATTTAAGTGGCGCCCAAACCGAATGATATTTATTCACTGTGGTCTGGCTAAATGTTTAGCACGCTAGAAATACGATCCGTTTAGTACAGATGGAAAGGAATTCTACTTTCAAAGTATGTCTTTTTGGACTGACATAGGATCGTTATTTCGCTCAAGATCGGGCGGAAACAAAATAGTTATTTCTCTCAAGAAATTACTCGAAAAGTGTCTGATGTAGGTAGGTACTTTCATTGTAAAGTTGCAGTTCCATCACCAAACCAGTTTCCTAAAGCTCGGTTCATACTTGTCCTTATCCCTATCGGTTTGTCAATAAGCGATTTCTGAAAACCCGCTTAGGCAATTATGCCATTTTTTTGCTTGACGATAGTTGAGGTCACTTGTAGACAGTCTACAAATTATTTGGCAAACGCATCAATTTTTCACGGCAGCTGACCGAAATTTGTCCTTGTCGCTGTCCCTGTGTTCGTAAGGGACAAGTATGAACTGGGCTTAATGTTTTGCAGTATAACCGGAAGCGACTTACTTACTGAGTAAAGTAGTATAATTGCTGGAATCATGTTAACGTCTGTATCAAATAAGCATGGATAATTATAAGTTGGACAAGGCACAGGTGTAAAGGCATACTAACAAAGCAACTTAAGATTATCATATAATTATATACTACTATTGTAGTATGAGATGAATAATATTATTTAGTATCCATTTTATGATCAACTTTGTGAATGAACCTGTAAAATGCGGCACGTGGTACAGTGCCTTGATTAGCTCTGCTTCTATCGAGGAATTTTGAAATGTCATTATTTCTGTTTGTTTACAGTACATTACAGTTGACAGGTACTGTGTAAGCATCAGATATGTATGTCAGCTTAATTTGTACATTTGTGCATTTATATATATTTGTTGTTTGATAGAAAATTATGATTTGTGACCGTTACTGCGTGGTTTACGGTTAGGTAGGTATAGGATTCGAAGTTACAAAAGTGGAATGCATAAAACCTGAGATATGTCTATTACGTAATAAGTCTATATGTGTTCGAAAAAGTTTAAAATTTGGTTAATAGTTTGCTGACGATTTTGATGTTTTCTTTTGTACATTAACAATTTTTTAGCTATGTACGTGTGTACAAGCTGCCGTTGTTTTGTTACCCAAACTTTGTTCCAGAAAAAGTTGTCCGATTTGGCCCAGAAGTTTGTTGGCTTTTTGACGGACAACAAGACAAGGACGAGACTAGGGAGGTGACAGGCTTCCTACCTAATTCCTTCATGATTTTTGAATGAACTTTTTAAATAAAAACGGGAAAAGTCCTATAGGTATCCGGCACCTGGTTGTCATGATTTCCGAACATTGCCGGATATGGTATTATGGCCCTGCGAGAATGAAGCAGCTCTTGAAGCACTGCTATTATACCATATTATACCATATCCGGCACTGTTTGAAAATCATGGGGCCGCATTCTGAGCGCCAATTCCTAAAATGGATTAAACGGATTAGATTAAAATTTGTTTGCCTAATAACTGATATGATATAACTGATATAACTTACCTAATGTTGAGGTAGACTTGAAAAATTTTGTGCACACACGGGAGTTGCTACAAAATATATTTCTATCGCAAATTTCGTATAAATGTATAAACTTTGTCATGAATTATAGGCAAAACAATTTTTAATCTGATCCGTTTAATCCATTTTAGGAAATGGCCCTTAGAAAAGTGCTATATATATATATATATATATATATATATATATATATATATATATATATATATATATATATAATATATATATATATATATATATATATATATATATATATATATATATGACTTAGGCCAGATGTGTTGCCGTACTGTTGTAGTCGGCTACAGAAAGTTCATTTCTATTCGCACTCTTTTTATCAGAAGTTCGCGAAAATTCTAGTAACATCCAAATAAATAATCTAGAAGAATCGGAATTGTTTTTTCAGCTCAGAAATTACTTGAAGTATATAGCAACTTTTTTTTTCTGACTCATACACTGTCATTTTCGTATTTATAATCTTCACTAAAATGAAAGCGATGCAACTTTCAGCTCAAAGTTGAAGGCTACAATTACTTTCTGATACAGTATAGGTGAAAATGCAACATGATATTAAATTCCAGATTACTTTTGTGAAGGTAGATGTGCGCCAGCAGCACAAAAGTGCCAATTATTTTCTGTACTCGAAGATGAGATCTATAACAGAACTTCCGCTGATAAACGGCTAACTTTTAGTTAAATATGCAGTTTATGTCGGTATTTTAAGTATCTCCCTTTCTAGTATCTGGTTCTATATTATACTCATAGACTGTTTTATGTTTTATCAAGAGTATATATATACATAATTTATTATTCCTGCTATCAAGAGTACATAATAGGACTAATGTACATACACTTGGGTTTTATACACATATGCAGTTTAGTTCCAGTTTTTATGGACCAAACGTTTTCAGATTGCAACTTGAAAACCCGAGATCTCGATTTTGTAGTAGACTAAAGTAAACTAGATTTTTTCCGCTATTTTTTCGGGTGACCTGTTACGGATAAAAGTGTCCCCCGGACACTTATCTAGTTAAAAGTGTCCCCCCGGACACTTTCATCCAGATAAAACTGTCCCCCCGGACACTATTATCCGGATAAAAGTGTCCCCTTTTGGATGAATGTGTCCCCCCTATAGGACACTTTTATCTAGATAAAAGTGTCCCCCGGTCCCCGGACAGTTTTATCTGGATAAAAGTGTCCCCCCGGACAGTTTTACATACATATCTAGATCAAAGTGTCCCCCACTACAAAATTGACGTTGATGGTTCAGGTTCAGCTTCTGGTTCAGGTTTAGGTTTAACTTATGGTTCAGGTGCGACTTCTGGTTCAGATGCGACTTCTCGTTCAGGTTCAAGTTCTAGTTCAGGTTCTGGCACGAATCCGAAGATACAAAGTATCAGGCCTTCGATAGACTATATTTTAGCAACTAAAGGCATAGCTGTTGGATGATTCAGATGGACTCCCCAAACTATTTATCTAATATCTGCCCATAATATTTTGCAAGTTGTGGTTCGTCAGTTATGTTTGACTTCGATGTCAACTTTTTTGTGCATTCCACGTATAGTGTCTCATTCAGGAGGAAGCAGAAGGGTCAATAAAGGTGTTTTGTTAAAAGCATGCTTAGACACGCATATTTAGCTCGTCAAAATGAGGAAAATAGGTTCTTTTGGAGGCCCTATCGACTTTAACAGGCGACAGTTGGTGCGGCAGCTTTTCAGTCTTGTTCGCGAGTGATTTCGCACACGGATAGCGTATTTGAAAAATTTATTGTCTTCTGTCCAAAAGTCGTCTAAGCTAATATATAATTTTGACTTACTTTTATGTCTATTATTTTCGCCATAGTTTATTTTTGTCCAAATGTTTGTACTTGTAGGGGTTTTAGAGGTTGTTAGCGTTCAAGGGTTTTTTATACGAATATCTGATGGCTTTTTAATGATGCAGGTGCTGTTTGGAAGCTCCTAATTAATTTTTGTCAGTGTTGTCGGGCGAAATTTTTTTGGATTTGTAAAAAATACTTGTAAAATTTGTTTTTTAGATACCAATTATTGACCTATGAAATAGGAACGACATTTATACGTACATATGTATATTCAATCCAGTTCAAGTCATTTTTCTTTTTTCTTGTTTATTTGGTTTTAATGTGTAATGAAATTTATACTAGCAAGAGTACAAAATAATATATATACATAATAGTATGTCGCATTCTATAAGAGTGAAACACTATTATATACTCTTGCTGTTCTGTTATGGATATATATATATATACATATATATATATATATTATATATATATATATATATATATATATATATGCTCTTGATACTACTTCCCTTTGAGCACAGATGTATATAAGGAGTATGAGCGGGCATAGAGAGAACCCTCCCAGATATGAGATGACGTGACAACCAAATCATGTTTTCGCAGATTTCAAAATTGCCTCCGCTGAGAGAGACAACAAAATCGAGGCACGTATCCTGAGAATCAGTTCGAGCCCTCTAATTGTACATAGAGTATTGTTTTTTGAGTCTGCTATTGTGATGAGTTATTTTTTACTATATCCTAAGTTTCTTTACAATATATAGTATGCAAAGAAAGTTTCCAATCCGTTAATGGTAACGAACCTTGTTACCAAAAAAGTAGAAGGTTCGTCTTGAGGGGGTAGTGTCGCGAAAGCAGTCGATTTTGCGTAACTATAAAACATTTTTAGAAAAAGATACGACATCGTTCTTTATATATTTTGAAAATATATGTTGAGGCAAGTATTTTCGCCAAGTTTCATCAAAATTGATGCAGTATACTGTTTGCAGTGAGGTCGCAAAGTCGGAAAAATGACGTTTTAAAAACCTATTCACATTCGATTTTTTCGTCACAATTATCAACTTATTTGTTTAGTTTGTTTACATAGACTAAAAGGACATATGTTGTAGTTTATGCACACAAAATTTAGTGCAAATTGCTTGAGTGGTTGCGGAGTAATACCTATTTGAACTGTGAAACTGTGCGTAAACAGTAAAGTACTCTCAGCAATAATGATAAATTGTGAAAAATTTAGACGCTTATTTTAAAATCAAAAGAAAATCGAACCTTTATTTTTCTTTTTTCTTATTTGTGGCAAAAAACCGTGCGTCGACACGTTATGTGTGCTTCACAAGCTGGCCAATCTGATATCTGGCTGAATTTTTTGAATTTTCATGTCCTTATTGTGTGATGTCTGGCTTACAATCGGTGATTGGTTTAGGATATTGGTAGATATTGGTAGTCTACTGTCTGGCAGTACTTATTTAACACAGTATAGCATTGGACTAGTTTCTCAGTGAACGTACAAGTTAAAAGCAAAATGATCTCTTTTTGCAGCCTATGAGCAAAACTGCTTTCGCGACACTACCCCCTTAAAGGACGTTATTGATGTTGTTGGTTCAGTTCAAAGTTCACCTTCACCAAGATTGGATGTATATTGATTCAGCGTTATTGATGTAGATTTTTGAGTAGAACACCTGTTATTGACTTTTTCACGTTAGTGTACTGTTCAGACTTGTCTTGTCCATAAGTATTGCATCTTAAATCATAAATCAGAATAGAACCAATCAATTCTTCCTTTTTAGTCGCCTTTGACCAATCAGATTTCTTATTTCTTATTTTGTTAGCGGAAGCCGGGTCCAAGTTTGTATATAATTGTTTGTCAGATACGAGTTGTTTTGCCAAGTTGTATTTTTCTTTTCATTATTTCTAAATGAGAAGCCAGCAAGTGCAGTTTCTTTTTAGCAAATAACAGACACATATTTTCTGCACTTTGTTTTCGTGTAGTTTAGTTTTGAATATATAGCTTTAGCAACTTTGTTGCGGCTAATATAGTGGCTATTATATAGTGGTAAGTTTTACCTAATACAGGACTGCCGGAGATGTTATAGCTTATATGTAAGTCATGGTGAACTTTTTAACACTACAGAATGCATTGTTGAATTAAACTGGAATAACTGTCTCACGATGGTTTTACGCTTCACACCTTGGAAATTAAGGATTTGTTAAGCCACTTTTGATTCATTTTTCATTGCATTAGTGAGCACGATTTTCGTCAGGATTTCATTTTCGTCAAATAAGGGTGGCTTAAGCCCTGTTCATAATCGTCCTTGTTCTTCCCCTGAAGTTTTGTCCTTATGCAATTTCTAAAAACATGCCGAGCCAAATGAGCCAATTTTTCGCGAGAAAAAGTCGAGGTGACTTCTAGATCGTGTGCAAAAAATTAGCCGAAACGCATGCGTCAATTCCCCACAGCAGCTAACGGCAAATCTGTTCTTGTCCCTGTCCCTGTGTCCTTAAGGACAAGTATGAACCGGGCTCTGTATGAACCGAAATTTTTACTTTTGGCCCAAAAGTAAAAAGTAAAAAGTGCGTCTGTGTGAACCGCGCCTAAAGGCCGGTTCACACGAGGCGATTTGCAGGCGATTTTCAAGCAACCAACCACCAGGCAACGCGCAAGCAACGCGCGTTGCTCGAAAATTGCATCGTGTGAACGTGCAGGCGATTTGCAGGCAACCAACATTTTTCAGTCGCGACGTGCGCGACTTTTTCAGGCAACGAGCAGGCAACAGCCAATTAGATGTTAGCATTCCGGCTAGAGCTTATTTTCTCACGGTGCCCTAACAACTAGTTATATGTAGTTTTTTTCAACTGCACGTTTAAAAAAACTTCCGTTCCTTGTATTGTGCTGCTATAATATACCTATTCACAATGAGCAGGCCTGAGGAAAGCTAAAAAGGGTTGACTAACATTTACTTACATTCAGTGTCAATCATCAAATGTATTTACATGACCGCTCAAAGGCCAACTTCTAGCCCATTTATTCAAACTCGAACCGTCGACACATAAATACACACTAAAAAGTACGAAGCCAACCAACTGCTTTCTTTGGCACGAAAACAACTGCCAGTTTGAAATTTAGGCGGGCTCAAATTTGATTGGCTGTTGAATGCTGGTTGCCTGGTGATCGGTTGCTTGAAAATTGCCTCGTGTGAACGTCTTTTTGCAAGCAACTTCCAAGCAACGCGCGTTGCTTGCAGATTGCCTGAAAATCGCGTTGCCTGCGCGTTGCCTCGTGTGAACCGGCCCTATATGGAGTTGCATCAGCGTGGAAGTAGCGACCCTGAAAGTCGTACAAAAAACGTCTGTTTTGGTCGCCGCATTAACGGTCGTTTCAAGACATATATACAAAAAGTATCACACTCTTATGATCATACCTAGTCTTGGCACAATATTAATTTCATTTACAAAATAACTGTGTCTTTTGTTTAGACTGGGCGCAATTGTCTCCGTCATATCGCGTTTGTCTCCACGGTGTTTATTTTTGTTCCTTCTAGAGAAGGAACTATTGTTTTGAAATTAACTGCTCATAGCGTTTAACGCTACTGAGCAGGCTGCATAGCCAGCATGTTTTACGTGTATTTTCAGCTTGGGAGCTGCCTGCTGATTTTTGTCTGCGTATATGCAGAAAAATCAATAATCGATGTACACTGCTGTAACAATGTACTTTTTCAAACTCGGCACCGGGATGTTTCACCAGCAGTATATAAGAGCCATTAGAAAACAGTGTTTATCGCTTCTTGTTCTTAGAGCTGATTTTCTCAGCTCAGATCAAAGTGTCACTTTTGAGCCAAATGGCTCGTGCAGCGGGATGCTTAACATCCTGCAGCACTTTTTTGTACGTACTACGTATTTAGATTAAGTTAGAATAAGATAGTTATAAAGTAGAGTAAGATACGAAGTAGGTATAGCAGCTTACGGTAAGTATAAAATAGAGAACTAATTCATTTAAACCTGAAAGGTAGACACCGGGGAAGGAACCTTGCCCCTTTTGGGGCCTACTTGTTTGAATTTGGTCTGAACGAATTTGTCAACATCTTGCTAGACAAATTTCGAGCACTTTCCCGAAAACAACTTGACAAAAGTTGGAAATATGTGATAATAGCGACCAAGCCCAAACTTAATTTCAGTCACTTTGCCGAGATTTCCTTCCATCCCCTGTGTATTAGCCTTTTTCGCACTTTTTATTTAGCTGATTTTGCCTCCTATATGTTAAGTTTTTAGTTTTGCTGGTAGTTCATATGTCTGTTTTTATGTCATGAAAAAAGTGCAGACAATTTTTTTGCGAAATTCTGTTTGTTTAGCCAATATTTTTGAAGTTGAGATTTCATATGTGTCTAGTAAATTGCAATAAAAGGAAACACGGAAACAAGAATTAAGGGGTAGAAATAAAATATAAATTCAACTAATAATTTAATCATTAAAAAATTCACACTCATTAACACTATATTTTTGTACAGGTAGCTTCTTCAACAGCATACTTTGTTTTCTTATTCCTGTCTGGTTAGAACCGGGTCTTACGCGTAAATCTTGCTAAGTTCATACAGTACTGTGCGTTTAAACATTGACCAATATCCTTTTTTCATTGAAAGTAGATATTTCGTAGAAACACCGTCCTCTTGCTTGTTTCCCCGTTGTTTCAGAACTGATTTGTCTTGTAAACAAGCAGAAGCTGTATGCAAAAGGTGTTTTCGCTAAGAGTACGTTGTAAATAGGTAAACCATTTCAAAAATCTGCTGCGCAGCAAAACTTTAGGTGAACGGTGTAGCTTACTAATTAACAGTGAGTGACATAATGTCATGGTTACAGAAACGTAACGTAATCTCACGCTAGAACCTCCGACAAAATAAGTTTTTTGTTCCATTGCACGTTTGTTTCAAAGCCTTCCTGTGAGTGGAAGTAAACTATGCATAAGATAACGCGTAACTTAATTATTCAGTTGGAATTTTTTATCACATATTGCCAATATGTTAGATAATGAGTGTGTAAAGGTTTTTTTCTTTACAAACAAAAGTTACTAGTCATTTTTTTTTCTTTTTTTTTTGTTGTTTTTTTTTTTTTTTGTTGTGGTTTTTTTTTTGATTGTTTGGTTGGTGGTGTTGTTTGGTGGGTTTTTTTGTGGGGGTGTTAAAAACAATTATTTTTTATGAAACCGGCCCCGTGCTGAAATTATTATTAGATGTTCTTTTTCTTCATAAAAAGTATTTATCACATCAGCTACTGAATAAGTAGCACTGATGCCTCCACAGTGCTTGTCTCAATTGCAGCAATTTTTATTTATTCGAGTACAGCAACAGCTCCACCAGTCCTGCGTTATTTGAGTTCTGGGCCGCACCTGCAAGTCGTTCTGCGCTATAGTATGGTCGACTTCACTTCAGTTGCTTTAGCAAGTTTTTTTTTGAAAAATCGAATCTTTTTTACGGGATGCACTAAAGCTGCTGACATTCTGTGAATCGTTACAGGGTACACGACATACGTATATTGTATGAGGGGACATGGTAATGGCAGTAAAATTCTAATCGTTAAAGAATATGCTATCGTGAATATAATAATATTTTATTAGAATTAGGTTTAGAGGGCCCATGTGTTTGTAGAAGTAGACCCGAGACAAATTATGATGACTTTATTGAATGATATGCATTCTTAATGTAATCGTGCATCGTGAATTACAAAACGCATCAATGTAGCCACATTTCCATTAAAATTGTAAGAATCAGAAACTAATGTACATGACACTCTTCCCTATTCTAGCTAATGGGCCGAAACGATGCTCCGGCTGAAATTGTCCGTTTATGCCTTGATTTCAGGGGGGTGGGCCCAAATCAGTGAAGTGTCTTGATTTCAGGGGGGTACCCGCCCTCGTTTTAGCAAACCACCGGCACAAAATCGGGGGTGTCTTGAATTCAGTGGAGAGACCCCCCGCGTTTCAGCACACCACCAGCTTACCACAGAGTTCATGCTGGTAGTGTGCTAAAACGAGGGGGGTACCCCTCCCCGCTGAAATCAAGACACTTCCCTAATTTGAGGGGGGGCCCTTCCCCTGGAATCAAGACACATCGCTGATTTGATAGGGGGGCACCCCCGTGAAATTAAGGCGCAAACGGCCAATTTCGACCGGAGCATCGTTCCGGCCGATTAGCTAGAATAGGGAAGAGTGTCATACTTCAACTGATTTTTGCTATTGTGCACACTTGGTGCAATACATCGTGACTAGCAAAGGGCAGCAGTATCGACAAAAGCACCCCTCACAGTATTCTAGAGTTTTATAAACTGTAGCTCATGCTGTGAACGCAATCCGTGTGCATTATGTACCTTTGTAGTAACCACTGAAACTATCATTCTTTCGATGCATAGACCCGTGTATTAACTGCATTTTAAATTTTGCTGAGTCTGAATATTATCGCACTTGCCAAATGTATCACGGAATTTCTTAAATCAATCTCAAGCAGTGAAGGTGAACGTAATTTTATGAGGTGAGTGAATGTTTTCAAATGAGTACAGTTGTTCGATTGTGTGGAAATTAATCTGACATTCTCCTTTGACAGGTCTAGGAGTGTGCAAATGTGATTGTATAATAACACATAAGCTCTCCATACCGATCTAAACAACAGACGCTAAAAACTCTCTCTTACTTACTCACGCACACACACATGCAGACAATATAGTTATGTGGATGCAAACTAATTTGCATATTTCCACTAGACTATTAATACTAATTGCAAATGCACATAACGTCCACAGGTAATACAACAAGCAGAAGCTGTATGCAAAGAGTGTTCTCACTAAGCAGTAAGCGCTAAAGCCTATTGTAAATAGGTAAACCATTTCAAAAATCTGCTGCGCAGCAAAGTTTAGGTAAACGGTGTAACTTATAATATTATAGTATTGGTAGTTACATGTCTACAAAAACGCAACGCCAAACTGATGCTAAAACCTCCGACAAAGTAAGTCTTCCGTTCCAGTTTCCATGTTTGTTTCAAAACCTTCCTGCGGTAAACTTGCCAACTGTATGGCAGTATTCAATGTTTAGGCACTGAAATGACAACTTAGACTTTATACTCTTTTTCTTTGGAAAAACTATCACATCAGTTATTAGCTAACGCTTCCACAATGCCTTTCTGAATTGCAACCGTACTGCATTTTAAATTTTGCTGAGTCTAAATATTATAGCACTTGCTAAATGTATTCTGAAATTTGAGTTAAATCTCAAGCAGTGCAGATGAACGTATTTTTATGAGGTGAGTAACGTATTTTCAAATGTGATTAGCACTATATTATGGTTGGATTGCGTTGAAATTTTAATCTGACACTTTGCTACATATTAGCAGGTTTAACGTAACTGTGTAATAATAATAATAATAATAATAGGTAATAGAACTAGTGTTACAACAGAAGCTAAAAAGTCTCTCTTACTCACACATACACACGCGCACACACACATACACACGCGCATGCAGACAATGTTGTAAATAAAAACTAATTTGCATATTTTCACTGAACATTACTAATACACACTGCCAGGGCACATGACGTACACAGGTAATAAAAACAGCCTGGGTATCAAGAGCACGTAGTGTGAGCTTTGAGACCCAAAGCCCTTTCAAATGAGCTGCTGCGCTGTGGCGCAGCAGCAAAAACAAGTCTGGGTATCAAGAGCACGTATTATGTGCTTTGATACCCTAGACCTTTTCTAAAATGAGCTGCTGCGCTTGTGGCGCAGCAGCAAAAAACAAGACTCGTATCAAATTAAAGCACAATAAGATTAATAGTATCAAATTAAGAACATGGTTCAATCAAAGTATCAAATTTACAGCATATAGTTCTTAAATTCAAGGCCCCGTTTACCAGCAAGGCTTTGGAGCAACTCAGCAGTAGATGTGTGCGGAAATTAGGATTGCAAATCATTTATCCACAAATAACGGCCGCGTTTAATATTTCTTCTGGAATATTTGACACTCAGTCCTCCAATGTAACCCTTCTTAATCACATAAGAGCTTGTATATTTTAATATTATCGCTCAATACCGATACCGATTATATATGTATATATATATATATATATATACATATATAATCGGTATCGGTATTGACAATAATATTAAAATAACAAGCTCTTATGCTGATTGAGAAGGGGTTACATTGAGAGGACTGAGTGTCAATATTCCAGAGGAAATATTAAACGCGGCCGTTATTTGTGGATAAATGATTTGCAATCCTAATTTCCGCACACATCTACTGCTGAGTTGCTCCAAAGCCTTGCTGGTAAACGGGGCCTTGAATTCAAGAACTATATGCTGTAAATTTGATACTTTGATTGAACCATGTGCTTAATTTGATACTATTAATCTTATGTGCTTTAATTTGATACGAGTCTTGTTTTTGCTGCTGCGCCACAGCGCAGCAGCTCATTTAGAAAAGGTCTAGGTATCAAAGCACATAATACGTGCTCTTGATACCCAGACTGTTTTTGCTGCTGCGCCACAGCGCAGCAGCTCATTTAGAAAGGCTTTGGGTATCAAAGCTCACACTACGTGCTCTTGATACCCAGGCTGTTTTTATTACCTGTGTACGTCATGTGCACTGGCAGTGTGTATTAGTAATGTTCAGTGAAAATATGCAAATTAGTTTTTATCTACAACATTGTCTGCATGCGCGTGTGTATGTGTGTGTGCGCGTGTGTATGTGAGAGTAAGAGAGACTTTTTAGCTTCTGTTGTGACACTAGTTCTATTACCTATTATTATTATTACACAGTTACGTTAAACCTGCTAATATGTAGCAAAGTGTCAGATTAAAATTTCAACGCAATCCAACCATAATATAGTGCTAAGCACATTTGAAAATACGTTACTCACCTCATAAAAATACGTTCATCTGCACTGCTTGAGATTTAACTCAAATTTCAGAATACATTTAGCAAGTGCTATAATATTTAGACTCAGCAAAATTTAAAATGCAGTACGGTTGCAATTCAGAAAGGCATTGTGGAAGCGTTAGCTAATAACTGATGTGATAGTTTTTCCAAAGAAAAAGAGTATAAAGTCTAAGTTGTCATTTCAGTGCCTAAACATTGAATACTGCCATTCAGTTGGCAAGTTTACCGCAGGAAGGTTTTGAAACAAACATGGAAACTGGAACGGAAGACTTACTTTGTCGGAGGTTTTAGCATCAGTTTGGCGTTGCGTTTTTGTAGACATGTAACTACCAATACTATAATATTATAAGTTACACCGTTTACCTAAACTTTGCTGCGCAGCAGATTTTTGAAATGGTTTACCTATTTACAATAGGCGTTAGCGCTTACTGCTTAGTGAGAACACTCTTTGCATACAGCTTCTGCTTGTTGTATTACCTGTGGACGTTATGTGCATTTGCAATTAGTATTAATAGTCTAGTGGAAATATGCAAATTAGTTTGCATCCACATAACTATATTGTCTGCATGTGTGTGTGTGCGTGAGTAAGTAAGAGAGAGTTTTTAGCGTCTGTTGTTTAGATCGGTATGGAGAGCTTATGTGTATTATACAATCACATTTGCACACTGCTAGACCTGTCAAAGGAGAATGTCAGATTAATTTCCAGACAATCGAACAACTGTACTCATTTGAAAACATTCACTCACCTCATAAAATTACGTTCACCTTCACTGCTTGAGATTGATTTAAGAAATTTCGTGATACATTTGGCAAGTGCGATAATATTCAGACTCAGCAAAATTTAAAATTCAGTTAATACACGGGTCTATGCATCGAAAGAATGATAGTTTCAGTGGTTACTACAAAGGTACATAATGCACACGGATTGCGTTCACAGCATGAGCTACAGTTTATAAAACTCTAGAATACTGTGAGGGGTGCTTTTGTCGATACTGCTGCCCTTTGCTAGTCACGATGTATTGCACCAAGTGTGCACAATAGCAAAAATCAGTTGAAGTATGACACTCTTCCCTATTCTAGCTAATCGGCCGGAACGATGCTCCGGTCGAAATTGGTCGTTTGCGCCTTAATTTCACGGGGGTGCCCCCCTATCAAATCAGCGATGTGTTTTGATTCCAGGGGAAGGACCCCCCTTCAAATTAGGGAAGTGTCTTGATTTCAGCGGGGAGGGGTACCCCCCTCGTTTTAGCACACTACCAGCATGAACTCTGTGGTAAGCTGGTGGTGTGCTGAAACGCGGGGGGGTCTCTCCACTGAATTCAAGACACCCCCGATTTTGTGCCGGTGGTTTGCTAAAACGAGGGCGGGTACCCCCCTGAAATCAAGACACTTCACTGATTTGGGCCCACCCCCCTGAAATCAAGGCATAAACGGACAATTTCAGCCGGAGCATCGTTTCGGCCCATTAGCTAGAATAGGGAAGAGTGTCATGTACATTAGTTTCTGATTCTTACAATTTTAATGGAAATGTGGCTACATTGATGCGTTTTGTAATTCACGATGCACGATTACATTAAGAATGCATATCACTCAATAAAGTCATCATAATTTGTCTCGGGTCTACTTCTACAAACACATGGGCCCTCTAAACCTAATTCTAATAAAATATTATTATATTCACGATAGCATATTCTTTAACGATTAGAATTTTACTGCCATTACCATGTCCACTCATACAATATACGTATATCGTGTACCCTGTAACGATTCACAGAATGTCAGCAACGATAATGCATCCCGTAAAAAAGATTCGATTTTTCAAAAAAAAACTTGCTAAAGCAACTGAAGTGAAGTCGACCATACTATAGCGCAGAACGACTTGCAGGTGCGGCCCAGAACTCAAATAACGCAGGACTGGTGGAGCTGTTGCTGTACTCGAATAAATAAAAATTGCTGCAATTGAGACAAGCACTGTGGAGGCATCAGTGCTACTTATTCAGTAGCTGATGTGATAAATACTTTTTATGAAGAAAAAGAGCATCTAATCATAGTTTACCACAGGGCCCGGTTTCATAAACAATGAATTGCGATTCATTAGTAACACTGGCGCAACATAGAAAATCGAGTATGGTTTGGCCTATACACAATATTTCTGCTAGAAATTTTCATGACAGGTAGCCAATATGTTACACCACGTGTGGTTCAAATCTCATAATAGTCAAGTTATCCAGTGAAAACTACAGCTAGCTTGAAGTCATTCATTAGTTGCAAATATTAGTGAATTTTTCAAAACGACTAATATTTACTAATATTTGGCACTAATGAATGACTTTGACTTAGCTAGACTTTTGTTTGCTTCAAGCAAACGTAACAAACCTTTACACACTCATTATCTAACATATTGGCAATATGTTGTAAAAAATTCCAACTGAATAATTAAGTTAACGCAAAGTTATAACTTATTTTCTAGCTTATATCAGTGTTACTAATGAATCGCAACTGATCTTTTATGAAACCGGGCCCAGGAAGGCTTTGAAACAAACGTGCAATGGAACAAAAAACTTATTTTGTCGGAGGTTCTAGCGTGAGATTACGTTACGTTTCTGTAACCATGACATTATGTCACTCACTGTTAATTAGTAAGCTACACCGTTCACCTAAAGTTTTGCTGCGCAGCAGATTTTTGAAATGGTTTACCTATTTACAACGTACTTTAGCGAAAACACCTTTTGCATACAGCTTCTGCTTGTTCACAAGACAAATCAGTTCTGAAACAACGGGGAAACAAGCAAGAGGACGGTGTTTCTACGAAATATCTACTTTCAATGAAAAAAGGATATTGGTCAATGTTTAAACGCACAGTACTGTATGAACTTAGCAAGATTTACGCGTAAGACCCGGTTCTAACCAGACAGGAATAAGAAAACAAAGTATGCTGTTGAAGAAGCTACCTGTACAAAAATATAGTGTTAATGAGTGTGAATTTTTTTAATGATTGAATTATTAGTTGAATTTATATTTTATTTCTACCCCTTAATTCTTGTTTCCGTGTTTCCTTTTATTGCAATTTACTAGACACATATGAAATCTCAACTTCAAAAATATTGGCTAAACAAACAGAATTTCGCAAAAAAATTGTCTGCACTTTTTTCATGACATAAAAACAGACATATGAACTACCAGCAAAACTAAAAACTTAACATATAGGAGGCAAAATCAGCTAAATAAAAAGTGCGAAAAAGGCTAATACACAGGGGATGGAAGGAAATCTCGGCAAAGTGACTGAAATTAAGTTTGGGCTTGGTCGCTATTATCACATATTTCCAACTTTTGTCAAGTTGTTTTCGGGAAAGTGCTCGAAATTTGTCTAGCAAGATGTTGACAAATTCGTTCAGACCAAATTCAAACAAGTAGGCCCCAAAAGGGGCAAGGTTCCTTCCCCGGTGTCTACCTTTCAGGTTTAAATGAATTAGTTCTCTATTTTATACTTACCGTAAGCTGCTATACCTACTTCGTATCTTACTCTACTTTATAACTATCTTATTCTAACTTAATCTAAATACGTAGTACGTACAAAAAAGTGCTGCAGGATGTTAAGCATCCCGCTGCACGAGCCATTTGGCTCAAAAGTGACACTTTGATCTAAGCTGAGAAAATCAGCTCTAAGAACAAGAAGCGATAAACACTGTTTTCTAATGGCCCTTATATACTGCTGGTGAAACATCCCGGTGCCGAGTTTGAAAAAGTACATTGTTACAGCAGTGTACATCGATTATTGATTTTTCTGCATATACGCAGACAAAAATCAGCCAGGCAGCTCCAAGCTGAAAATACGCGTAAAACATGCTGGCTATGCAGCCTGCTCGAGTAGCGTTAAACGCTATGAGCAGTTAATTTCGAAACAATAGTTCCTTCTATTAGAAGGAACAAAAATAAACACCGTGTCAGAGACGAACGCGATATGACGGAGAGCAATTGCGCCAGTCTAAACAAAAGACACAGTTATTTTGTAAATGAAATTAATATTGTGCCAAGACTAGGTATGATCATAAGAGTGTGATTGTTTTTGTATATGTCTGAAACGACCGTTAATGCGGCGACCAAAACAGACGTTTTTTGTACGACTTTCAGGGTCGCTACTTCCACGCTGATGCAACTCCATATAGGGCCGGTTCACACGAGGCAACGCGCAGGCAACGCGATTTTCAGGCAATCTGCAAGCAACGCGCGTTGCTTGGAAGTTGCTTGCGGAAGAGACGTTCACACGAGGCAATTTTCAAGCAACCGATCACAGGCAACCAGCATTCAACAGCCAATCAAATTTGGGAGCCCGCCTAAATTTCAAACTGGCAGTTGTTTTCGTGCCAAAGAAAGCAGTTGGTTGGCTTCGTACTTTTTAGTGTGTATTTATGTGTCGACGGTTCGAGTTTGAATAAATGGGCTAGAAGTTGGCCTTTGAGCGGTCATGTAAATACATTTGATGATTGACACTGAATGTAAGTAAATGTTAGTCAACCCTTTTTAGCTTTCCTCAGGCCTGCTCATTGTGAATAGGTATATTATAGCAGCACAATACAAGGAACGGAAGTTTTTTTAAACGTGCAGTTGAAAAAAACTACATATAACTAGTTGT
Source organism: Trissonchulus sp. WLG1_4 (assembly GCA_030248245.1). NCBI lineage: Eukaryota > Metazoa > Nematoda > Enoplea > Enoplida > Ironidae > Trissonchulus > Trissonchulus sp. WLG1_4. The sequence continues at coordinate 180 of JASANF010012601.1, read as the reverse complement.
AGGGGCACCATGAGAAATAAGCTCTAGCCGGAATGCTAACATCTAATTGGCTGTTGCCTGCACGTTGCCTGAAAAAGTCGCGCACGTCGCGACTGAAAAATGTTGGTTGCCTGGAAATCGCCTGCACGTTCACACGTGGCGATTTTCAAGCAAGGCGCGTAGCTTGCTGGTTGCCTCGTG
>JASANF010012600.1:0-63555 GCA_030248245.1 Trissonchulus sp. WLG1_4 | reverse complement strand
GGCCGGGTTATGGTGATTTGGGTTTTGGGATTTTTATAATTTTGTCGGCAGGCCAACAGTTTGTTAAGATCATTTGATTATAGTCTGTAGGCGAGAGTTGAGAATTTTTGCTGAGAACTGAGTCAGATTATTTTCATTTGGAGTTTTGGGAAAAGGGATAGTTTCTATTAAACGTATAATACGTATGACTATGAAAATCTGAAACTATAAACTTAATTGCCTAATGCCTAACGTGTATACCATTTTTCGTTGTTTATGCGATTTCAGATGAGCCTGATATGGAATTTCGTGCCAGACAGGAAGAACTAATTGCGCTGGGTCAGTAGTCAATCAATATTTTTTAGGGCCCTGCGACCATTTTTTTCACAAAAAACATACAGCTAGTGGATGCTTTTGTACAAATCTGACTGGAAAAAACAAGTTATTATCTCCACTATTTGACTGTGTCAAGGCTTTTTATATGCCTAATTGTGTTGCCAGGTTGAAAAAATCTATTTTTGACCTTACTAAAGGAATTATTTCTTACTGCATCGATTCTCGATTCTTAAATAGTTTTCCGTTCGCATAACGAATGCCTGCCAACTCCAAACTCAACCGAAAGTTAATCTAGTATCTTCTGTATATTATGCTGGCATATTTTTAGTGGGGGAGCTGGTGGGGGCGCCCCCCCCCCCCATTTGGTCCGGAGCCTCGCCCATTTTGGTCTCGCTCCCCCTTTTTTGAGCCCCTCAGTCAGATGGGGTGCCCCCCCCCCATAGCCTGAATGTTTTTTCCGAAAGGAAGTTTTTGCGACTTTTCAGCAGTAGCGATGTCGCCTTGGTAGGGTTTTCTGGTCCTTTTTCGTTAAACTTGGTAACAATGTAGCTATTATACCGTATAAAAGCGTAACATTTAAAGCATAAGACCCATTTTTTCGCCTAAAAATAGTGTTTTATCGTTAATTTGGTTCACCCCCCATCCATGGGGGGGCTGCCCCCCCATCGCGCCCCCCCCCATAAAATTTGGCCTAAAAATATGCCAGTATAGGATTTATACCTCAAGGATATTATTTTGTTTTAGCCCGCCGTATTCTAACCCGCGAAGAAGAACGACTGAACTTATTGCGCTCTCTAGCCGGTGATTTATATACGGTTGAGCAGGTTGAGTTAATTCGTCGCCTAAAGTTGACCGGAATTCACAAGCAACAACTGATCAGGGCCTTTGATAAACTGGATGATCTTGATTACGGAGATAATCAGACGGCAGAATCTAGACCGTATTCGCAGTCCGAACCCGCCTGCTCACCTGAAAGGGAAAGGGGAAGTCGGCCTGCTTGCCCGCAAAGAACTGAGCAGGGACGGAAACGCAAAAAGAGAGTATGTTTTATCTGAATTCTAGATCGAGTGGGCAATAAGGGGTGCCTTACTTTGGTTGCCCCCAAACTTTTTTGGTTCTCCGCCACTATTGAAAGCATAAGATTGTAGAAAAACATTAACAAAAGCCCAAACAACAACAATATAGTGCAAGGATCGATTTCTACGTGCAAATCAACCCTTGCACTATATAGATCAGCCAGAAAAATTACGAAACAGTCACGCCACTAATAGTTTTTGATCAGTTTTTGACCTGATCATTTCAGTATTTGCCGGCCGTAAGTATGAATCAAGCCTAACAGGTTCAAAATTTAAGGAACCTTGATTTTGGCTTTTGGGCAACAACCTACTGCGCTTTTTAACATAACAATTTTTTAGTCTGTGGCCCAAAACTTTTCCGATTCCGCCGAGCGTTTTCTGTCTCACCCGGATCCGGCCCCCACTCAATTCCGGACCACCTCTGCTAGCTCCGATTGCTCTGAGCCACGACCCAGTAGCGTGCCTAATAGGACCAAAGGTAAACTTACCAGTCAAGGTCTACTATAGTCTATATTTTGGTTCACCTTGTAGTCTCTGCTTGGGTGGGAGTTTTTTGTGGCCACTTGAAGTCAAGCAAACGTTTGTCCAAAATAGGGGTTGTCACAATAATGAAATTATTTTAAATCCTATTATCATGATTGTAATTTTTTTGTACAGTTATTCACAATTTTCAGTATTGTTACAATTTTTTTACCGTATTGTTTTCAATTTCATTACCATTATTATTTTTTACTGAAATATTTTCAATTTCACTTATTCACTACCACAATTAATTTTTGAGCGATATTTTCAATATCTATAATCTAATCTGTATTAATTTTTATGCAAATTATTTTCATTTTCAGTATCAAATATATAAAATTAAAACTAAGTTTTAATGATTGAAACAAATAAGCAGAAACAAACGCAGTCTGGAGTGCATTATTTAGAGAATTAGTCACAGATCAGTTTTTATAAACTTTCTCTGAAGATTCAATATACTATAATTATACAAATAGCGCAGCAGTGCAGTTACAAAATAATATAAGCAAGTCACTAAGTCATGTTCTAACTTCCAAGTCTGAAATTCGAGCAAAATTTAATTTTAAATTCAATTTTAAATTATCAATTTTAGCCGAGCATCGTGGGCGAAAGCGCGGTCGAGTTGGCAGTCCTAATAATACGCCATCCTCCCCCATTGGCCAACAAATGGGAGCCCCGGGACGCTTTACTGCCACGATTCCAAAGCCAGCCACTAATTTTGCTGCAAATTCCAAGTCTACCACTGAGCTGAATATGGTTAGCTATAGCTGTATAATTTGCTTGAGACCTATCTACCTTATTTTGGGTATATATCTGGTTGTCTTGTCAGGTTCATAGGAATTTTATTTGATCGAACACGAAAGGGTATGTTCGTCCTTTAGAACACAGGAACAACTAACAGGACTATCTACTGTAACCAAATTGACCCAATGGTTTCGACTCCTTGCATACGCACTAGTCTGCACTCCAGCATTGTTCATGCAAAAAAGGTCACAATATTTGACCATAGATGTACATGGGGGGTCTTGGGGGGGCAAGCTCCCCTTCCAGATTTGAGAATTTGGGACAAGCCCCCTCTCTGATTTGACCCCTGGGACAAGTCCTCCTCCTTGGTGCTGAAAAAAGGTGCCCATAACCCCAAATTTTGCTGTTTAATGCTTGAAAAATGAGCAAAAAGCGAAAAAATAGCAAAAAATGTACAAATTTTGCAAAACATTTTCCATTTTTGGGCCAAAATTGAAATGTTTTGAGTTTTTATGAGTTCAATTTCTCGAAACGTCGGGACAAACCCCACCTAAAATTGCAAAAAATCTGGGACAAGCCCCCCCCAGACTGAGACCCCGTGTACGTGTATGTGACCAAATATAGTGTTTTAGGGTGTATTCATGCTTACAGCCTTAAACCAACGAAATGACGAAAGTATCACACTACATTCCGATCCTGTATTACACTAGTAGTGGCTGGACGGACAACGGCTGTATTAAGTATGAATCGACCCTTTTATTGCTATGATATTATAATATTTTTATTGTTTTAGCAGCCTTCGTGTTCTGCTCAACCTGGACCCAGTTATGTCAGCTGTGCTAATAATTCAAGCCTTCCTGTGTATAACGCCAATATCACTTTGGTTAGTTTAGTTTTTTATATTAGATTAGGTTGTGTTTCATTTAAGGTTCTAAACTTTTCGACAATTTGTTATAGATAATTGCATCGATTGCACTCAAAGCAATCGATTTGAGATTTATGGCCTTGAGATGAGACCCAGTTTTTATAAATATGCTTTTTATGACACTTCCATATAGTTTTTTTATGAGGGTAAATAGTATTAGTAATATATCGTGTATAGTGGCAAAATAGCCTTTTCATTCAACCCAAATTATGCTTTGTAATCAAGCTTATTCAGTTCGTTCGACTTAGTTTACGTTTGTTTGAATCATCTCCCGTTTTTTTCTGTTTCAGCCAATCAATCAGGTTCCTGCTCAAGCCCAGATATCTGGGCCAGGCTACCACCCCCAGAGTTTGACATCTGGATCTCAGCTTTGGCCCATGCCCCATCGGATTCCGCCCGATATGACTTTAACTGGGGCTGTGTCTAATGATACTCTTGGAGGTCCGGGCCCCTGTAATTATAATAACTATCCGAATAGTTGAAGCCTGGCATATATACTTTGTTTGGGACTTAGGACCCATAATTCCTTTACCGGATTAAACGGCCTGGACTTAAGTTAGTCTGAAATTGAGGGATGGATATAATAGGACTAATGAAGTTAACATAAGTTGGCTGGCTTTTTAAACAGTTTTACGGGACTAAAGTTATTTGATTTAGTCCGGTAAATGAATGCTTCTTGAGAAATCTTGTTCTTAAGCTACAGCTAATTGTGTTGGAGTTGTAGATTAGCAATAAGATAAAAAACTTTATTCCGTTTGATATAACGGTTTAGATGTAAATTTATTCAGCTGTTAGTATTATACAGCAAATCTTGAAATGATACTGGTCTCAATACCGTATTCATATGTAAACTTGCCCAGCTTTGTGCTCTTTTACGGGACAAGTGAACCAAAACGAATGATAAATTTTTTGTGTTGTCCATTTTACATGACTAAATTCACTATTTCCGGTAATAACCTGGCCGTGTCTAAATAACATATCGTTTATTTGTCATGATTTCGTTAACTCTTGTATCAAGAGTATGCCTTATCGATAAGTGTAATGAAGCTTTCTGCTTTCCTGGCCTAGAAGTATCAATGCGTCGAATTAGCTTTTGAATTACGTGCTTCCCCTGTTTAGTGACAATCAGCATGGGAATTTGATTTTTTATGTATCTGCCCATAAGGTGGTCGAACACATGTGGTGCACAGATTCATCTCTCCTTGTTTTGAAACCTTTTTATACCAAGCTACAGGTGATAGCTCCAAAACAAGGGTTTCTAACTACATAGGGTTGATACTCTTCCCTGTTGTATGCTCTTGATCGTAACTGCTCTGAGATTTTGTTACATTGAGTTTTATTTTTTGTTCTGTATATATTTTGTCTTATGTTGGTGTTTTTTCAGTAATTCGTGTAAATAATACATGTTACTAAGGGTAACCAGCTTCTTGATGGTTTTGTAATTTCAGTGAAATGGTTGACATTATTTTTTTAGCCTGGCGAGACGTTACACACATCTAGGAGTTCGATACCATCCCCCCTTGACCCTAGAGTGGACCTTCATTCCCCCCTCCAGATCGGTTTCGAGTTCGACCCTCAAAATATTAGAGCAGAACTCAACTCAGAAGCCATTTATCCCAGAGTTTTCGTCTCGGATTAATATTCCCTTCACATTAATGAACAGTGTTTCTCTGAAACTGAGCCCTTATGTTTGAATTTAGTTTTGACTTGTTTTTTGTTTGACTAATGCTTTAAAGGCCGCTGAGGTTATTATGGTTGATCAGTGGCTATAGAGTTGTTTACAGTATATGCAATTGGTGTGTACATTTTGTATTTTATAATAAAATGTTTTGAAATTTTATTGTAGTTTTGTGTATTTTTAGCTGTTCAGATTTCACTAGCCTAAAGCAAGTATGTAACCGAGAAGTGCATTATACACTTCCCTCAGCCAGTTAATCAAAGGCTTCTTGTCGATCGTTGGGAGGAATGTCATGCTCTTCCCTGTTATGTACTCTTGTTAAGAAACTTACCACTGAAGACAATGTATTAAGCTCTGCTCTAAACAGGAAAAATAATTTTTTGCAGAAAGACAATTTCAAATGAGTTTGAAGCGAGCTTTACGCACACAATTTGGACAGTCTTAATGAATCTATATGACGAATTCGTAACGTAGATATATATACTTTCAAGATGGTAAGACGCTAAGACCTGCGGAGCAGAGCAAACGTTTGTTCTGTTACTGACAATAATTAGATCAAATGACCTGTAGAAGAATCAAGGTTCGTCAGAATCGGTTGTAGGTAGAGTTAAAAACTTATGTACTTGTTGGAACTACTGCAAAATTTTGAAGATCACAGTGTTATTTCTGAGATGTAGCGTAAATCATGAGCGAAACATGATTGTCTACCTTTATCATCACTAGATAACGGCCTAGATTCTTCACTCAACCCGTAAGGGTACCACCCATCCAGTTGTATCCCTGACTACATAGCTTATGCCTACCTCAGCCAAAACAAAAATGCTTTCGGTAGCTGTGCTCGGTTAATACGGGTAGATTCCTACTTATAGCCGTATGTCCGTTCTGCCGACAAAACGACGAAATAATGACGTCACAGGCGCTGGCTGATCCACTGCACAGGCTCAAGGCTGCTAGTGACGTCTAGGGGTGTTTCAGTTAACTGATAACTCATAACTTTTTTAAAAAAGTTATCAGTTAAAGTTAACTGATAACTGATTTCATTTCTGGGAGTTAACTTTAACTGAAATTATTTTTAGCATTAACTTTAACTGATAACTTGACTGATTTGGAGTCCACAAACTGATTTAAATCAGTTAGGCGTCAAAACTGGTTTTATTTTCAGTTAAGCGCATGACAGAAAATAAATTTCAGCTCAGCGTGTAACTGATTTAAGGAATTTCAGTTCTGCTGTGGGAATGTTACGTGAAATACTGATGCTAGACATATCACATACCGGCCATAGTGTTTCCGTTGAATGTGCACGTTTCATTTTTGTCGACGTATTTTAACCACAGATGGCATATATTAATTAAATTACGTCGTTACTTATAGATCAAGTTATCGCTATCATGGCAAACCTGATTTGCTGTGGGCTGAGGGCACTTTGAGGGTATAAGGATATTTTAAAAATTACGTGCCCTAACACCAATAATTGTGAACTCTTGTTGAAATCTGGTGCTGAGGTATTCGTTAATCAGCTTTTAGAAAAATAATTGAATATTGATGAGCAAATTTTCATAAAGTTGGAGCGCAGTAGAAATTGGCCTGGGCTGGTATGTACCTACCTAAAGGAATCAAACCAGCACATACATGTTAATAAAAATGATCACAACTGTTATAAATTTAATTTATAGACATTAATATAATTTAAAAACTTTAATAAAACCTAAAAAAGCAAATTCTGAGTGAAAAATTCGGATTTGAACTTTTCCAAAATTTTACCATGTAACTGAAATTAAAATCAGTTAAAGTTATCAGTTATCAGTTAAGTTAACTTACAGTCCCGGCCGGAAATAGTGTCCCTTCGTCTTCGCGAAGGCGAAGATACGAAGGCCTTCGCGATATTGTTAATATTCAAATAGCTTGAAGGCAATGTTGAATTATTTGCAGCTAGTGTGCCAAGGCCCAGTCTGGCTACATATGCGTGAAATACGTGCGCTACACGTATATACGCGTATGTGCATAAGCAGGCTGACCTCTTGACCTGCGAACGAATGTGAAACAAGCCCAATCTGCGGCAAAATTTTCAGTAAGTATAAAGCATATACTTTCCAAGTACATTGGCCAGAGGCCATCGTAAACCTGTTGGGTCAGTATCCTGATTCAGTTTTTTTAAAAAGCGCATAATTTTGCAGCCACCAAAACTGCAAAATCTTAATAAAAAGGTTTTAAATAGTGAAGTTTAATCACTGTAGGTACTCTGCAGCTATTTTTATTGAAAAAATTCAATTTCAACTTGGTCTGTTTTGCGTCACCTTTGAAGCAGGCAACACTGTCGACACTGTGATTGGAAGTAAGTTTTACATTGATGTGAAAGCTTAATTTTCTAGGAATCTGAGTGGTTGAGTGGTTAGTGTGTCAGGCTTGTAACCATGAGGTCACTGCTTAGATTCCTAGTGCGTCATTTTTTTTATTTTTGCATTTTCGCCTACCATGCTTGAACATTTAATGTAAGAAGACAAGTGAGAATACACGGCATTTGGTAGTGACAGATGCAAATGTACGGTAGAAGACGTGTAAAACACACCCCGCACATGAGCACTTTACCACTAGCAGTGTGTTAAGATACCAGAATCAAAATTAAAGACCTGTTGGGCTGTGGCCCAACAGGAACAAGCAGAAGCTTACTGCAAAAGTAATCCAGTGAGTGAGCACTAGCAGGGTGAACGTTTGACAACATTAGACCTGTTGCGCAGTAAAATCTAACCGCAAACAAAAGTAACTTTTAATAATTCCAATAATGCATCATTGAAAGAATATGACACTGCCTGAACTAGTCACATTGTTTTAACTAATCTTGTGCAGTGACCAGTTCACGTCGGTAATTGTAATAAACGCCAAGTTTCAAGTCATCCCCGTAGTCCGTACACAAAGTCCCAAACTGCAGTCGATTTTCTGCTTTAGTTTAGTTTTCTGAGCTCATATTTTTGCTTTATAGGAGGCGTAGCTTTGGGCAAAATGAGCAGAAATTTTAACAGAAGGTGTCATTATGTGCAGTGTGTTTAATTAAAATTAAAATTTAGTGGTCACGTCACACAGAAAAAAGTAATGAAACTAAATTCAAGCATGTTTATTATTAAAATTGAAAATAGCCGCAAGATTGCTTTGAATTCAAGCCATAATAATATCAAAACATTTTAGAAAAATTAATAGTTTGTCTCAAGTGTAGCTACAATACTTTGCTACAACTAATGCTGAACTTTTGTTTTGTTGTTTAGCGCCATGTTTGCAACTCATAAAAATTAAAGGTTACGGGTTATAGGATTACGTGAACTTGAACGACCCGACAACGTAATTCGGCCCGTTTTCATCAAAAACTCATTTGAAATATAAATTTGAAAAAACTGAAAAATAATAAAGAAGGTATGAATGTCCAAAAGTAGACCGTTGAAAGTTTCTAGATAGGAAAGATCAAGTTAAACTATTTTTCGCAAAAGTTTGATTTAGAAACACATAAAAATCAAAGATGATCGGGGAGTCGAACCAGAGACCTCTCGCACCCAAAGCGAGAATCATACCGCTAGACCACCGAGATACACACGATACAAGACTTTGAAAACGAGTAAGTTAAACCAAAAACTCAGCATACGTGTACCGTCTTACTACTATTGACACGTCATGTAAATCGCACTGTTTTACATAAAAATTTACAAAATAGCAGTAAGGAAGAAGCAACTAACAAATAGGTAATCATTTCGGTTTTCTGTTTTGACATTTGTAAAACTAAGATCTTCAATAGTCAAGACCGGTTGGCTCAGGTGGTAGTGCGTTAGCATTTATTGAGCATCTGACTGCAAGTCGGAAGTTTGGGGGTTCGAAACCCCACCGGTTGTCAACTTTTGCATTCTGCCAATTTTCAGGTGCTGTTCTTCAACTTGCGTCTTCTCGTTAGCCAATATCGAGCAGCCTACCTGTCTTTCTATTGTTAACGTAGGAAATTACACAGGTTCCAGTGTTAGGGCAGGCCTTCCAGTGTTATATAACACTAGAAATTCGACCTACATGCACAAAATAACAGGGAAGTCTCTTTATGCACAGATTCTGCAAATTCTATACAAACCAAGTATAAAGTACCTGTTGCGCTGTGGCGCAACAGTAAAAAGGCCACTAATTATGACCGGGAAATATTCGCGAAGCCGCGAAGAAAAGGTCGTCGCTTTCGCAAAAATTGGCACCCTAGTTATGGCCGGGACTGTAGCTGATAACTCAACTGATTTAATTTTGCTTAACTTAACTGATAACTTAAGGGGGGGGGGCTACCCAGGTCAAAATCAAAGTTCTCCAATTTTGCTTATTTTCACATATGTTACTCCCCCAAGGTACCTCTACCTCAGATAAGAACAATTAAGCCTGAAGGTGCACTTTTGGTTCAGTGCGTTTGTCAGTGTATTTATGTAATAAAACAGGGTTAACAAGCCCCCTGATTGATACAGGTTTTATTCGATGTTGGTTGTAGCTGCAAGAAGTGAGCTACTTGTTTGGTTAAGCACGTTAGTTTAGTGATCAGACATGGCGCGGAATGAGGCCACACTCTCAGGCGGAATCCCCGTTTTGCTTATTTCCCAAAACCCCAATTTTCCCCCCTATGTCCGTACGAGAGCGCCTGATTCGGTTAATCGTCAGTGTATGAGCCCTAAGTTCCCCCCCTGAAGTGTAGTGCTAATATAAGTACAGCAGGAAGTAATAATAAGTAGAAGAATATAATGTCCCTAACCAGTATCCGCCCCTTTCCCTTTTGCTCCTTGTGAATAATTGAAGCCGTTTGTCGTATAGTAATATTGCCCATGTATTCATAATAATTGTCCGTATTGATGTTTGTCCGTATTGTCTGAGGGTCGTTAATAATTCGTGAATAATTAGTGAAACTTAAGCAGTGATTGGGAAGCCCCCCTGAGAAGGTAGAAGCTAGCCGGATAGTTGTTTGTAAACAATATCTGGGCTAAGCTGGAATATTAGCCCAGATATTGGCAAGCTAGCTGGAAGTTGAAAAGCAGTAATTAACGAATTTTGTCGAATTATAACTCAGTAATTAGTTGTTTTTGTGCGTCATGAAATATACGGAATTGTAGTTCAATAAGTGGAGAATTAATACGTAAAGTTTGAAGCTGAAAGGTAAAGCGTAGCTAAAGTTATTCGAAGTTATATTTGAGAGTTTAGTCGAACTTAGCAGTAGAAGTGAGCTGAAAGACGACCGAATTTGTATCGTAATTGTAATGCGTTATTAATTGGTAATTCGTAATAATATTATAGTAATGTTTGGTATGCTTTTGATCAGTGTTTTCAGCAGGACTCTATGAACTCTTTTTTGAACTGTTTTTGTGAGCGTATTTGTTTGTATGTCGGGTAAAAAGAGAGCCTAAAATTGTAGTTGAAAACTGCAATTGTAACCGAAGGATTACGGTAGTTGCACACGTCAAGTTTTGAATGGGTCTGCAGCCCATATTGCACAATAATTAAGTACATCAATTAAGTCTTAAGTTCACACAGCATGTAAGGAAGTATATAATTTAGTAATACGTAATATTAACGAGTTGGTTAAGTAATAATTTGGTTTTTAGTTACATTTTTCCCTTTCCCCCCTACTTCCCCCCTTTCTCTCCTTTTTCGTTTCATGGTTCGTGTTTTTCCCAATTTTATCCTAATACCGTAACTCAAGTGTTTAAGTTCTTTGGTAGGCCCACGAAGAAGTAGAAAGATTTATGATACCTGGGCCCACCAGGAATCAAGGGCCATTAAAAAGGAATTAATATCGAGGTGTGAGGGCCAGCAGCCTTCGACCCCCCAGCCCTTAAGTGGATTTAGGTGAAAGTTTAGGTAGGCGGGCCTGAGAATGGCCGCATCTCATTGGTCAGTTTCGGGATCGGGAGATCCCGACAAAGCAACTCAAAGAAAAGCCGAAAAACCCCCAAGTAGCTAAGTCAGTCGGTTGGTTAGCTTTGGTCAAGTAAGGCCGCATCTCCCCTGCTCTCTCTCTCTCTCTCTCTTTTTACCCTGCTTTGCCCGTCATTGCCCTTGCCTGTCTATAGCCTGACTGTAAATTCCAATAAATAATACCCGCCAACCTGACTCAGTGTTTTTGTTGACCAGAGCGAGATCGCCCAGCCCAGTCGATTATTAACTGTTTCAGCGCGATTTGCGCCCGTGACTTTGCCTTTCTTTTTAGCGCCCTATTCCGGGCCGAGTGTATTTTGCCACTGCGCTATTCCGCGCAACTGTTCGTCAGTGTCCCCTTAGCCGTCCGGCTTCCCCCGTGTGCGCTCGTACGTGTCCCCTTGTCCGCCGCGCGTATTCACGCTCGGCCCGCCTGCCCGCTAGCGTCTCCCCGTGTCGCCGTGCGCCCGTGCGCCCGGCCCAGGTCGCTGTCCGTCCGTCCGTGTCCCAGTTCCCCCGGTCGCTTGCGCTCCCTAGCGCCCTTGCCCCCGGTTCCCCCCGTGCCACGCTGTCGCGCCACCAGTTCCGGTCGTCGGTCGCGCCACCCACGCTCGGCCACTTCCTACCGCCACCCATCCGTCGAGCCCCGTGTCCGCCTGTCCCCTCGAACGTCCACCCGGTCCCTCCGCGACTCCCCGGTAGCCCGCTCTACTCCCGTGCTCCAGTGCCAGCCCCCGGCTCCGTGCTCCGTGCTCCCCCGCCATTGGTCGTGTCGCCCGCTATCCGTGCCGCTCGGTCCAGTCCAGCTCTCCATCACCCCGGATCCCCAAATTGTTAGTTTTGTTGTAGACGTTGCTAGGTAGATAGCCTAGGCTGACCCTTAGGTTAGAGTAGCCAGCTGACCAGTTGTTTAGTGGACCTGTAGACCAGTAGACTAGATGTTTAGTAGTTCTAGCCTAAAAGGGTCAGGCTAGAAGAGTGCCGGTTCCAGGTTAAGGATTTTCAGGAAGTGTGTTTTTGTGCGGTATCTTGTGTCGTGTCCTTAGCGGTTAACTCAAAGTCAGATCTATTACGCGCGTTATTTAGGTTGCCGTTTGTAGCTACGATTTATTGCTAGGTTATATTGTGCTATCTCTTTCAGGAATACGTAATTTACCCCAGTCACACGTAATTTCAAGTATTGAGTAGAGTTCGAAGTGTTAGTCAAAAAGTCAAGTGAAAGTTTTGTCTTTGAGATAGCATCGGGGAGTTAATCCGCTAGTTGTCCCCTGACACCGAAAAAGCAGGCGTCAGAGTTGAGCTAGGCATCTGAAACAGAGTGTAAGTTCCTAGTTATCCTCGGTCTTGGTGTCCCCCTCGAATCACGACGGGCAGGGCAGGAAAAGCTTGTCCGAGCAGTTCAAATCCCCTGTAACCAGTTGCTCAAGTGGAAGTTTAAGTAGAAGCTATTGGAGAGGCAAACTTTGAGTAATTCACACGTTGATTGAGAGCTAGCGAGAACTTAGTCAAAATTAAAGGGTGTGTTTTTATCAGTGAGAGATCAATTGGAATCTAGGTAAACACGATCGCCGTGGAGGTAGTACTGTTAGTGTTTTCATATTGTATTTGTGTTTGCGTACGTTTCGGCGATCGTAAGCATTTTGACTGAGTTAAGCCAACGGAGGTACTGAGCTTAACTACGAGGTTGGACTAGGATCCTAGGTGACCTAAACGGATCTCTGTAGTTTAGTCTTCTGTAGCTACTCGGTTCCCTTTTCGAAGGGTGGAGCCCCCGACAAAAGATTTCTAACCTCTGCTACCCCACTGAGCTGAGTTGAATTGAGAGATCCGATATAGTCAGGAAACTAGCTAGAACATTGACTTATTGTATTGTTGCAGTATCAAGCATTTCGTACCTAAACGTCACACCCTATTCGCAACGTATGTTTTGCACTGTTCGTAACGTGTTGATAGTGAACCTAAGGAAGTGATCGTTAGTAGAGTCAGTCCGAGTCGAAAGTTAGCAGTTCTCGCATAGCACGCAGTAGAAAGTTTATTAACCCAACGATTATAATTAACCCTCATGAGTCTTTTTCACATTTATATAGGCGAAAGTACGCCGAAAAACCGAAAAGTAGCCCTTATTTGGACAGTTCTAGCACAAACTACATTAAGCCAATCAGGCTGAAACTTGGCATAGTAGTAGCCCACATGTATGCGCACAATCGTGTGATCCGGATTTTTGATATGTATTTTCAAATCTAAAATCGAGGGCGAAATGTGAAAAAATGGCCGTTTTTTGGACCCGCCAAATTTCAGTGATTTTACATTTGACTTCATTGCTCAGGCCATGGGCAAAAATTTGAAAAAATGGATGATATATGACATTAGGCTATCGAATCATGTAAAAATCAGCTTCGTCAGTGTTAACAAAAATTTCGAGTAAAGGGGCGCTTTGCAACCACAAAAAAACTTTTTTTTGCGCCTATGATTTACACGTAAAATTGAATTTTTGGGACCCCCTGGTGAAAAATTGGCAAAAGCATTGGTTCCAGTTTGTTACATCTGCGATGCGCCTTCCTTGGGGCTACATTGTGTGCAAATTTGAAGCGAATCGGAGAACCTGAAATTTTCATTTTTTCAAGCAGCCCCCCCCTTACCTGATTTAATTTTCGCGCAAATAACTTAACTGATAACTTAAGGGGGTAATGTCGTTTTCGTGGTTTTTGACATTTCAGTGTAATTTTTGCGCCCACAGAACACAAGCTAAAAACGGACTACGGATTCGAAACTTTAACCACATTATCTTTAGGAAAATATCCCCACCCGTTTTTTTCCTTTTCTAAAAATAATTTGTAGAGTCGCTGTTATGGGCTTTTGAAAATTTTAGAGAAAAGTCAAATTACGTGATTTTTGCACGAAAGTGTCATTTTCTCAACGTAGAAACGACTTATCAACTATATAAAAAAAAAACGGGTGGGGATATTGTGTCAGTGCATAACTGCAAAAAGTTTAGTAGTTGTTGGCTGATCTTGAGTTTCATAACTGTGGCGCAAAAATTAGTCAAAAAAACCGCTGATGGGGTGTATTCAAATGATAGCAGCAGTAAAATTGCAAAAGATAATCTGCTTTTAAATATAGTTTTTTTAAAGCTAGAAGGTGTAAAAAAATTTAAAAAAGACCGCTCTGGTTTTTGTTGAGGTTAAGTGCAGTTATGGTAGTTTAAAAAAACACCTAAAAACGCAATTACCCCCTTAACTGATTTAATATTCTGTAACTTAAACATCCCTAGTGACGTACTTCTGCAGGCTGGACCTATGGATGAAAAAAGGAATCGAGCCAGTGCGGACATCCTAGGCTGTTTATGGGGATCCCACTGGGTGTAATGCATAAAGGCAGTCTTACGTTAACTTAAAACCATTCTAAGGCGTTCTATTTTAGTACTTTAGAACATCGTAACGAAAACTTCTACACGTATTACATAGGTTAGAACTTAGAACGTTGCCCTTAGACTGCGTTTAGCAAAGCAAGACTGAGCTAAGCCTGCCTTTATGCATTCCACCCACTGTGTTCAGCTTAGAGTCGCATTCTTGTGACTTTTGGATTTCTGTACGGCCATATTGGAACATACCGACAAACGGAAGACCGGACGTCCGGATAAGGTGAACGGCAGAGCGGCTGTTAGATTCATACTTTCTTCCGCTCAGCCGCATATTCGTTTACGCTTCAGTCGTAATGTCCACTCAACCGAACTGAACGGTACGGTTTCAGTTTGACCGTAATCCGTACATATGTCCGGCAAAATTAAATTCACTTCAACTCTGTCAAAACCATAGACATACGTGCAAACGAACAAACGTACAGTACTGTGCAAAAAAGTTCCCTCTTCGTCGGCGTACGACGAGCTTCATCCTTCATCCAAAATTTTTGTTTACCTATATTGCATGCGGAAGTCTATTAGTGCCCTAAACAAAGCTAAAAAATCATGTTTGACACAATTTGTCAACGTCATACGCATACCGCTTCTTCGGCAAGCCGCTTCGTGTATTAACGGCTGAAAGTGTAAATAGCTCCTTCGCCCGTATGTACCTATTCCCATAGAACCGTAAATATGACCGTGCGTCTCAACGTCCGTTTGTCTTAAAAGTATGATTCGAAAAACCAACGAAATGTACTTTGTCTGGGTTGTGACAAAAAACTACTCTTAATGTCTTTCGGCTCATATCGAAAATGAGAGCAATGTCACATTAGGTAATACTTTCCCCAACTCAATTTCCTCAAGCTGCTCTCAACTCGTTTTAAGCATTTTACATTCCCGCTGTCTTTCCAATTTACATTTGCTAGTGCTCTGCTTTCATGTGATGAGTGTTAGTTACCTGATAAATTACACGTATGTACGTTCATTAGCTTTTAGTCGCTAATGCACGAAAATTAGATAATTAATTACGTCACAGGCTAACATCAACGAAAGCTCCTGACTGCTTGAGTGTCTATCTATCAAACTTAGTCAATAACGTGCCAAATTTCAGATGCTCTGATTTGTTGACTTGTTTATCATGTATCTAAATGAGGTACATAGAAACGATTACTGAGTGATCCCTACATAAATTAGGTTGCTTAACCGGATTTTTGTCGACGTAGGTAATTGAATAATTTTATGAAAACAGTAGTCAGACTCAGAGTTGACCCGTGATGGTACTGTTTCCACTTTCTAGTGGCTTTTGTTTTATAGCTTTGGCACTGGTTTTTCGCACAAATTTAGTTGAAATTAAAATATTTTAAATGTTTGGTAAACATTAGCATCAGGTTTACCGCAAGTAGGTATAGCATAATTTGTTTTGCGTAAATCGGTAAAACACGTTAAAGATGGTCAACAATTTGTTTGTACTTTGCAAAAACTTTTCGACTACAAGCGTACGTGATCAATGGTGAAATTCGATCGGTGATTCTGTTTGGTCGTCTAGATGAGGTGATTTATCCCAGAAGTCTGGACTCTGGGTCTGGGCCGGCAGAGTGCGCAAAAAAAACATTTCGTCAAAAATGTTGGTGTGTTTATTTCGCTACATTTGGGATACTAAATTCAGTGAGTTGCTCAGAATGTCCAATTTGCGTGTGTGAAGGGTGTTGAGTCGAAAAGAATTCCAAGGTAAAACTTTCATGGGTTCTCGTTCTTTTGTCATGCTTGAAACAACTCAAAGTTAAATAATTGCTTACTTTTTTTACCAAGTTTTCCCATTCTTCTGGTTCAGCTTAGTTTTTTAGTGTGCCTAGCAGCATGTATGTCATGCGATTTTATCATGATCGGGTAGCAAACCTTAGGCTAAACAAAACATCACCAAACTATAGAGTTTCAAGAAAACAAATTAATACTTAAGATATGAAAAATTTGGAAATATGCCGTTCATCGTTTTTCTCATGGTCATAAACTCACTGAGTCGTTGCGGGCTGCGGCGACCTGTGGCTTATGTAGGTCGGTCTGTCTTGAGACGTTTTTTCAAACATTTAAATACATTCTAAATTTTTTAAGCATCCTAGTTTCCAAAATTTTCGTGATTCTATTCTTCTGTAGAAAGTGACGTTAATTAGAGTCAACAGTGTCATCTATATTTTATCAAGAGTACATAATAGTGTCTCACTCTTTATAGAAGAAGAGTGAGACACTCTCCTTTTTGCCTGTGTTATAGCGCAGGCAGATGCGCTCGTCATTTCCAGCCCACATGTTGCCGTTTTATGCAACATGTGGGTAGCCAATCAGATGCGAGCTTTGCTTCTGATTGGCCAGACTCGTGCTCCGAGCAGCAGTCAAGTAACCATAGCAACCACAGAAGACATGTCTGTCTGATGCTGATTGGAGCACGTGAGGCCGCCTGCGTGCTGATTGGAGCACGTGCACAGGCGTCTAGCCAATCAAAAGCAAAGCTCGCTTCTGATTGGCTGCCCACATGTTGCATAAAATGGCAACATGTGGGCTGGAAATGACGAGCGCATCTGCCTGCGCTATAACACAGGCAGAAAGGAGAGTGTCTCACTCTTCTTCTATAAAGAGTGAGACACTATTATGTACTCTTGATTTTATCAAATTTCAACAGCAGTAAGGTTTTCCTTCACTAACCTGCCACTTTCAAAAATTAGCACAGTATTTTCAAAGTTGGAGGAGTGAGCGTGAATACTTTGTTAAGCACCGTTTATTTCTATTTTTTTTAATAGAAGTTAATGTTTGTTCGTTCGTTACCACTTACCAGTAACACATTGATAATTTTTGATGATAATACTAAATTTTAGTTTTAGCTTTTTAGCTTTTTGCAACGTATCCTGCAAGAGTGTTAAGCCTTGTGTACTTTTAAATTAATACTAACTTGTGCAGTAGTTTTTCACAACGTTTACTGCTTCAAGAAAAGGCTGCAAAAAGTCTGCGCATCTTTCAATAACATTAATTAGGTATATTCAGAGGACTCAGTTCTTTCTATGTCTCAGTTGTTCTACATGTTTTACACCTGCAAAAATCTGTGCCTCACGATTTTGTATTAATTACTGTTGAATTGAGTTTCTTTATGGCTGTACTCATAGGTACTATTTTCTTGAACCCTTAGTCCTGTCCTGTACCTGCAACATACATTATGTACATTAAGCCTAGTTTCGAATTGTCCGTAATGAGTCCGTAAACTGCAGACTATATGTATTTGTTTAAAAAAGTCAACAGCAAAGACACTAATTTTTTGAAAAAAAAACTAAAACGAAAATGTGACGATTTGGAACATTTGCCAGCTTTTTAAAAAAATTGAGTCGATGTACTCGGGCAAGATATTTCAGCAGACTTAATATAAATAGTCATCAAATTAAAGCTTTTTTTCTGTATTACAGACAAAATCGTCCCTTTGTTCACCAATGAAAATCCCCCTAAGACTGAGACCTAAGACCTAACCTAATACCTTTTGTAGCTGCTGTTTTCATAGTTTCATTTACATTATGGCTTTGATCTTGGACGAGTGATCACATTATTAGCTCAAGAACAAATATGACAGACTTATTATAATTAAAACGACAAACTAGAAATCTTTTTTTGTATTTACGCAGTGAATGATCTGCTTCTTCCTAGCTCGCTGTATGCGTTTATTAAGCACGATATGTTGGGGTGTTCGAGCGTTACTTTTTTTTTACTTTTACTGGTTGGTTTGTCTTCTTGTCTCTCTAGGCGGCAAGGACACGACCCACACTCCTGAAGACTACTCACGTTTAACTTATTTAACAGAAACGTCCTATCAAGCAAGAGTACATAATACTGTCTCACTCTATTGTAAATCGGGGTACGGTCACTTGGGGTTAGGTAATAGGGGCACTTTTAACTTTGATTGTTTGAATTCTGCAAACCAATCAACGATAGTTAACAGCTTTAGTGGGTGTGATTGTCACCGAAATTGTCAAGTATCAACTTTTGTTTAACTAAAATATCAACTTTATACTTGCTATTTTTGTAGTGTTTAAGGGGCTACTACTAATAATTCTAAATTAATACTAACACTCTTACTACCAGTAAAAAAGTTATATTAACGCTTCGGGTAATATGGTCAAAAGGGGGCATATTTCTGCCAACATTACCCCGGTACCCGGTTTACCCTACAGAAGAAGAGTGGAGTGGAGTTTACCCACTTTGCAAGTTATTTGAGAGATTGTTTATGTATTTGTATTAAAAAGTTAATTCATAACTCTGTACCAAATTGCATTACCCGATTCCATGCTTTACTTTCTGGTAATGATTAAATAACGCTAAATATCAGTAAAAATTTTCAGTTTTGTATTTTCCTTTAAAATTAGTTTACAAATTTTAAGTAGTCTTAAACAAACGATCATTTTAGCTATACCTAAGCAAGATATATTAGCTTTTATAGACCCAACGGGAATCATTAGAGGAATCGTAAATTCTAAAGAAGGCAACTTCAGCATTTGAATGAGTGTGCTCATCATAAGTAGTATGTATGTACTTTTTAGTTGCCTCAGCCATTATATATTTTTTATTATTCTTTTCTTATTATACGAATTTACTTCATTCCAATTTTCTACTCAATCTCTACTATATGCAACTATTAAAGACTTTAAGTCGCTGTTGCTGAACATTACAAATCTTACATTTGTAACAGTTGGGAAATCACATTTGTTAGTGTAAGTTTTGTTACAATTGTATTGTAGGGACAGAATTGTGAACATTTTAGGTTGCGCAACTACAATAAACGTTGCATTGTAGTTTGCAGCAACTTGACCCAGACGGGAATAGGTACTGTACACATTATGCATTCTTGTTATCATCACCAAATCCACTAAAGTTTGCCATTTTCTAATCCAATTTACTGTAATCTATTGTTTAATAAAACTAATTAATAGACCCTTATCCGTTGCAGGATAATTCAAAACCACTCCGAGTTTTCAATAATGTATTAGCTTTCGAGCATAAAACATGTCTTTCTTGTCAGTTTTATCTTTTATTGGTGCCTTAATGAAAATTGCGCTCAGTTATATTTTATTTCGCAACTTTTTTGTTCCACTCAAGTCCGCTCAACACTCAACAGTGTTCCTCTGATCAGCCGAAAGTTGCATTTTTAGCGAAGTTTGTGATTCACTAAGGTCTATTTTCAGACCAGGGTCCAAAATTTTGGGGTTTAGGATCATTCCCACGTTTTTACTTTTGACCATCATCCACACATCCACCCTCGCCGATTACTCCCGTGCATTTCTGGATAAGACCATTTTTTCAGCTAGACGCAACAAGTGTTTTTGATGCTTTGTAAATAGTTAGGTACTCAATTTATGAGAAAGTTATGAAACACTGACATTTCAATTTAGTAGTTACGGCTTCATTAGGTATTCAATTACTTCAGCATTCATAAATTGTAAAAATCATCCCTAACGTTAACTAAGCTTGGTAGATTATATAAAGTATTTACCGAATTTATGTTGTGCTGGTTTTAGTCGTTTCCTAAATGACAAACATTCCTTCCAATGAAAAAGAATGACCGGCAGAAATTTTTTCGCATGACTATCGTTTCAACAAGCAGCAGTTTTATGCAAATTTTTTTAGTAATTCATTGCTTTTAACAAATTATTACTTACACTAAGTTACCCTGCTGCGTATAGCATTACGTGGAAAATTAAAAAAATCAAACAAACCAACTTGCTTGAAAAAACTGCTGGTGTACAACAAAAAACGACTTTCATCAATTCATCAATCTACTCAGCATTTTGAGTTCCCTAAACTGTGCTAAGTGTAAATTTATTTATTGTCAATTTAATGAAATTAACTTTTTTCTGATCGCTTTTAGTTGTTAGCTTAGATCAAATTTTATTTCTTTCATAAAAAATTATTTAGCACGTAAAGTATACATTAAAATTTTGCGTATTGCATAAGAATTTATTTCTATGTATTAAAATAAGCATAAACAGACCGTTGGACGCTTTGAAAAAAACTCGGCAACAAAACTTTTCAATGAAATAAAGCTATACTTTACACTTTTAAAACTTTTGGCTTTTTATGCATATAAATTCGGGAATGGGGAGGAACACATTTTAAAAACATAAAATGTTGATAAAAGTGCATACAGTTTAACTAAACAATTCAATATACCTACAGTATACACATAAACTATACAATAATTAAATAAAAATTAATCAAATTTACTACTGTTTTTGTCCATACTTGAAGCAAGTTTTAAAAATGAGGCCCCGACAAACAAGAAGTTTAACACGCAAAACATGCAATCTGCTTTATGACCAGCTTATGCCAAAAAGCAGTATAAATATATACCTGCCGCCGCTGAGGCGGCGGCAGGAAAAAGTGCATAATACGGATTAAATTGTATGTAGTATTGTAGTGATTTGCTTGTAGCTAGTGAACTTAGTAGCGAACTTTTGCATTCCACAAAACAATGCACCTTCAGTTTACCAAGTACAATACATACTTCAACAATTATTAGCATTTAAAGTGTTTTTCAAAATAGCTCCTAATTCTAAGCGTTCTTATTTCCCCATAAGCTACTTTCCAAATCTTCAGTTTTTTAATACCTAAGTTTGCGAGACAGTTGTGACACTTTGTGATAAAATGCTGGTTTCTGTTTTGTCAGGTCTGAAATTCAAGGCCTTGTCTTAACCATTTGCACTGGATGAAACGCTCCATGTCTTTGGCATCCAGGATATTGTGAATGAATAGCAAATCTTGTTATATTTTTAGTTTAAATGCAACTTTGTGGTAGTACTAGCTTTAAATTGCTCGTTTTTGAGCTTGTAGATCGAAAAATTTAAGACTCAGTTTCTTTGTATAACCCTTTCATGCCTGGAAGGGCCATGTAGGTACATAGCACCAACGTTATGATTACTCTATCTGGGTCTATAAAACTTGGCTAGTTAGTACTAGTCGGCTAATCCTCGAACCTTTTTTTACCCACCGTAGATCTTTGTATTTAGCAGCCAAATTTTACTTCTACTGTGATGCAACAAAACATATGCTTAGATAAGCATTGTGAAAATTTGACTTTTTTCATCGCAAAAGTAGTGTTTTCTTTATGGCCACAATCCACATAATGATAATTTATCGCAACTCCGGCAGTCAGCTTTTTGTGCATCAGATACAGCGGATATTGTAATTTATTAGCATTCAAGTACCTATGGCAAGCGCACGGTGGCTCTCAATACTTTAGGGTGAGGTAGAATGCCTGTCCGATGGCGCAAAATTTTCACAACTTTCAACTTTGAGCGCTTATAACTAAGAAATGGTAAGCACCTGCAGTTTGTTAGGCTATCTACTTTTCTTCTGGTGATATATAATTTTCAACAAGCAGCAATCTTATGCAAAATTTTCTGCTGTCTTTATCACTTTCGCAAAGTTTATGCCTGTCGCCTTACAATTTTCGTTGCAACGTTTACGTTTCTGTAATTAAGTTGTTGGGTGGCCAACCGTGGCGGAGCTGGAGCCAACCCATTCGTTTTCGTGTTTCCTTTTATTATTTGTTTTCTCGTTAGCTAACCTCGTGGGTCTTTTTCTCAGAGGTAATATACTTGGTGTAATGGTCCCAAACTGTAATGGGGGAGTCCCCACACAAGTACTTTTACCCCCACCTATGTAGCTGACATCCTGACTGCACGAAGTTCCGGGTCACATGACCCCCAAAAAGTTTAGTGTGTCGGTTCAGCTGTTTTATTGTAGCATAAATAACCTTTGTTGTGAATTTGCAGCTCATAATGTCAAAAATCTAAAATTATTCAATTTTGGTATCTTCTGGACCTCTTCCGGCTCACCAGTTTTGAGATTTTTGGTGTTTTGAGATTCAATTTTAGTTGCAATGTCACTCTGGTTAAAAAATTATCATAATTGTTGAACGAAATACGCTAACGTGTCTTGCGTTAAAATTTTAATCAAGTGCCTTTTAACACCTTTCACCTTTGAAAAAATTGAAAAGTCATTCCCCCTCGAAATTGTTTCCTGGCTACGCCAGTGGACGTATGTATATATAGCACATCAAACTTGCCAACTAACAAACCATATTTTGACACCTACGCCGGCTAGATTAACAAAATGCCCATTGCCCATTAATCAAAATGTCAAAATGTCACGCAAAGTACGCTGCAAGAAGCAGCGTAAAGACCTGTTGGCATTGCGATGCCGACAGGAAAAAACGCCTTCAAGTACCATGTGCCGACCAAAATTACCTACTTGCTACAGATTCCGGAGTTGAAGCGGCGTCAGAGAAACTTCATTCCGGAGTTATTGTATATATGTACTTTGACTCGGAACAAGTGACTCTGACTCCGCTTTGACTTCAAAATCTGTACTCTGTAGCAAGTATTTTTGGTCGGTTCGGTAACATGAAGTTCTTCTACTTTCAGCTTCAAAAATTCTCATAAAATTCACATCAATTAGTCCAATCCACCCAAATGATCAGATCAGCTTTTGCCTTAACTCTGATAGCCTGCTGTCTGGCTCAAACCCTGAGCCAGGTCTACATGACCTGTACGGGACCACACGACTGCATGGGGGATGCTATCTGTGCCCTTGGAACGTGTATGGATCGAAAATCGATTCTGGGACTGTTTCAGAGGAATATTAAAAGTCCCCGATTCCCATCCCGATTTATGATTTATCCGGGAAATCATGACATCCGAGAAGAAGAATAAATGACTAAATAACCGAATGGCTAATTAAAGTACTAATTAAGTACTTATATGTTTGATGCAATATTTAAAAACAGGACAAGAACATAAATTTAACTGTTCGACTTAATGAGTGACCCCAACCTGGACGATTATGATATATGTGACTGTATAGAAATTTATAATTATAGTAAAGCTAATCTAAGGGAAAGTGTATCACCTACACTTTTAGGTTGGAATTTGCGTCCGTACCCACGAGCCCGTTTCAACTTTCATGTTTGGCGTTAAGGAGCTGAGGACACAAAAACCAATAATTACGGTCAGTGTTTGTGAAGGACAAAATAAGTGTATGTTATAGCACGATGTAGAGTGCACTCAGCAATTTATACGCACTGTTACGTGAAGCGCCAAGTGCATGAACGAGTTTATGCACCCGGTTACAGTAGATTTGTAATTACAGCTGTATATATGTATGTCCATTCAGTCGGCAAAGTGACGAAATACTCACTTTATAGTTGATCTATACAGTCGAGGATTATTTAGTACCTAATTTTGACGGTTGAAAACTATAAGTTTGACTCGACCGTTAGTTCACCATGTCCATTGAGTTATCAAAATATTGCGAGCTTAAAAATAAATCATACGCGCTGCTAAGGATGATTGTTTTGCAAAACTTTTTTGCTAAGCGGACATATGTACATACATAGGATAGTCTTATACCTATTCCAACTGACTGACTAAGTTAGACAATGGTACTGCAATAGATTGAACAGCTAAGTAATTGGTGATAAGTTAAGTAGTTGAGTTAGTTTTATTTTTAAGAATAGTACAAAAAACATTACTATAACGGAGAAATAAACAGGGTTAAACTATGTACAATAATTTGTGACGTAAACAGTAAACACACTTGGCCACATTTTTCAGGAATTCCCAAATCAACGATACCTCATTTTAGGTTTACAAGTCACACAACTAAGCAATCGAATTACATTTTTCCCTACTCATCAGTGGACTGCACCAAATAAGAATAGCAACGAACTTAAGTTGAAAGATAGGATAGGAAAGTAATTCTAACAAAGTCTTGATTAAATCCACTTGCAATTCGAACGTGAAAGAGTCAAAATGTGTAAACAAATTTAAGAATACAAAAGGTCCATCTTGACTTACAACCAAATTTAATCCAAAATAAATTAAACTCACTTTTATTGAAAGTTTAAATTTTCAGATTGATTCAAGATTAAATAGGAATTAAAAATTCAATGTAATGCAACTGCGAGGGGTTACCAAAACACATTTCAGTCAAGTCTAATAACTGATAGGTCTGAAGAATTATGGATCTAAACCTAAAGGACTAAAGTCTACGGATTCCGAGTGGCTTCGAATTGAGCAGCAAAGCTGGGATGGGGCTCGTCAGGAGTTTGCAGAAACGGTCGAAACGAGGAAATATGCTTCAATCGACGGGCCGACAATTTCCGATGTCTGAAAAAACAAATCACAACCATTAGCTTAGTATATAAGAAATATAAATAAATATAAGATAATATAAAGTAAAGTACTGATAAAATAAATAAATAAAAAGAAACTGTTAGAAATTAGATATGTAGTTTGTTCGACTGGCAGATTTCTTATTTCTACTTATTGGCTAATCTTCAACGTACATGAATATTGTCTTATAAGTCATTTCATATTACAGCCGTATGTCCGTTCAGCCGGCAAAATTACGAAATAATCACGCCACAAGCTGCCAGCCAATACCTGTAATGAACAATCAAAGCCCCAGCTAAGGCCACAACGGTAATGAGCAGAAGCGTGCCAACGGCGATTAGAGATATTCCCTGAGCGTTTAGCTGGCGGGACACTGAGGCGTAGTCCGGACGAGAGTACTCACAACGCTTGCCATAGAAGTTCGTGGGACAACTGAAACGATAAAAAATGACGTAGTATGAAGAATACATAATAATATTATCCCACTCTTTAGAAGGCCTTCTATAAAGTGAGACACTGTTATGTACTCTTGGCAGTATGACAATAAAAAATTAGTTTTATGTAAGGACAGAAATAGTGTAAGTATATAGTATAAAGGCAAAGGTTAAAGATTAAGAAAAAAGTGATGAAAAATATAGAAAACGCACTTGAACTCAAGAACTTAGATGAAGTTAAAAATCAACAATAACAAAGGACCTCGACGCAGGACAGAAAAACTGCCATCCTGATCCTACTGATACCTAATATATTATATACTATTCTGAAAATTACATTAACGTAAAAGTCGAACACTGCATTTCCCACATATCATGCATGCAAACCACTTATGTCGTATGTCCGTTCAGCGGCAAAATTACGAAATAATCATGCAACCAGATCAGATTGTGGCGTGATTTTTCCGTAATTTTGCCGGCTGAACGGACATACGGCTGTAAGTAACGAATCGAGCTTAAACCGTTGACTTACTCACAACCGATAATTACATGTCCATCCAGTTTTACTGTAAAACAAGTGCCCCCATGAAGACAATAGTGCTCAATATACGGGGAGACACAGGGTTCCCGCTGCAAGGTTTTGGGAAGGGGACCCTCTGAAGCGTCGGAGGGGGGCTGGGTGGAATTGAGCCATGTCAGATCAGACGGGAGGGTACCCTGGATGATTTCCACCGCAGGGATCTCCGGGGTGGGCTGAGATCGAATATGGTGGCCGAACAAATTACCCGACCAACATGTGGCGACGCCTAAAAATAAATAAGTAAAGATAAAAACAAAATTTAAAACACTTTGCAGGTTAAAATTATCTGAGTAACAAATAAGAGGGATGCGACTCAGCGATCGTCTTTCAGGCGAAATTTTTGAGACTAACACACCCCGCCGGTCCACCGGTTGAGAGGCTCCACCTAGTTTCTTCGCTACACATGTGTGTGGTCACTACTTACTAACCTCTAGGTACTTCTTTGAATAGCTAGACCTCTACAGATAGAATAACAATTCTTGTTTTACTTACTAATGATGCAACATTACCATTTCATAATAAAGAATCGGAATAAGTGCAGATAATTTATCAGCTTACTCGAATATATACATATTTTTAATTGATTAATTAATTAAGTGTTCAGTAATAACTAGAGTATAGGCATTCGAGAAGCAACTGGTACAAAATAAATTAGTCGCAAGTAATCCAAACCAAAATATTTCTCACCTTTAATCTCACACAAAATACACAAAACTAGCACAGTTAGACGTAAACTAGGGTGCCCAAATTTGAGTGCCATCGTGCCAAAACGGCATTTCTGCGACAAAGCTATTGTGTGCGAACTGTTGTGCAAACTAGGGTTTTATATGCGTCTTATCAATTCTCATGTGCTAGTCTAGTCACTTTGTGTGCTTATCAAGGTGGTATGCATTTAAATTAAACGCAGTCGCCATGTATATGTACATTACACGAAACAAGGGTCTGTGAGGGGGGGCATCACTTTCATAGTAGTTAGTAGGTATGTAGGTAGCTAAAACTGTGGTACGAATTTTGACCACAGTATACATTGGAATTCATTAGAGTTGCACTCAAGAAATATCATCTCTAATCTGGTAATCGATCAAGCTAGATCTCTAAGTAATAATTATTAATATCAAGTCCAACAATGATTTTATTTCGGATTAATGCGTTAGTTTTTCAGGCATATTGCACCAATTAGCCCCCTTGCTACAAATTCAGGATATTTTAAAATTCGACTGAATCACGATTGAGTCATGTTGTAAGCCTATTAATAGAATTCTCGTGACGAAATATGCTTATTTTGGGCAATGACTTATTATCGCTATCAGAAGTGGCGGCAAAGCCATGCCCATTGAGAGATAAAGTAGGGTTAATCGCTTCGAAAGGCTGCGCGTACCTACTTTCCCATTTGTAATTTAAACTACTGTCTGAGTCTGACCAGAAATTGCTGAACTCTGAGACAAAACAGCTTGCAGCTTTTTGGGACTACTGGCTGTGCTCTCAATGCTTCATTTTTTGCCGCGGGGGGGGGGGCCGGCCGGCGGGCCCGGGAAAACGGCCCCCCCATTTTTTGGGCAAATTCACCCGGGTATTTTGGATACTTGGCCTGCCGGGTTGTTATGTCGGTCTTTTTGTTGCGGGTGTCTGGCGGGCGGCCTGCGTTTTTACCGCCGGCCGAAATTCCGACCGGTCAACCTGCTTCTGCTTGCAATTGGTCAGGGTAGGGTTGAGTGCCATTATCAAGCTAGAGAGCTCTAGCTAGACTACACGACTACTTTATTCACGTTCGTAAAAATAAGATTGCTACAACGATACTGGGCAAATTCATCGATAAAACAAACAAAAACGTTTATTTCACTTATAACCAGTAAACCAAAGGTACAAAACTCATCACAATGGTATATACATACATCCAGTAGCCCGTTTCAATAAACACACAGGTCAACAAATTTGTGGGCCTGTGTCTGTGAATTCTGTTCCAATATCTCACAGGCACAGGTCACAGCTCACAGGCCACAGACACAGCTCAATTTATATAACGCGCATATAATAGAAAGCTGTTATTCAGCAGTGTACATACCTCTGTGCGTTTGCTGGCAAGCCGAGTATGCAGTCACATTGTGTGTGTCACCTAAAAAGTTGTGACCAGTGCCTGTGGCCTGTGACAGGTATCATTTTGTGCTTATTGAAACGGGATTCCCAGGCACCTGTGGCCACAGGTTCACAAATTTGTGCCTGTGGGCCTGTGAGTTTATTGAAACGGGCATCAGCATGTCATATGAAGATTCTTCACTCATTTTCAAGCTAATTTATATTTTTACACAAAATTTCGATAGGAAAAGCCACCACAGGTCCACAGGTAATAAAAACCTATTTTGATAGATTACAATTAACGTTTACCTAAAGTCTGGCAAAAATATAGTTGCACCACTTGAGAAAATGAAATGAAAATGAATGAATAAATTTTGACTATCAAGAGTACAGCAAGTAGTCGCAGAAGTCCTGCCACTAAAATAAGTAAGTGGCGCATCTATGTTTTGTAACACTTAAGTTATCTGATTATTGGATAGGTCTTTACAATAAGCTGAATGAGGAACGTTAATTCCCTGCAATGTTGAACCAAGGCAGCCATAAACATACAAGCAGTCATCAATAATGCAGGTGCCTGCCAAAAATTTTATTCCCATGGATTACACGGATTTTATTAAACTTAGCTTTTTTATAACTTATCACAATGGCTCAAGTTTGCTGAGTCGCTACAATAAAGAACTACAAAATCAAAACAAAAGAATTATTACAAAACCAAAAATAATATAAAAAAAGTGAATTCAGATTCACATACTCGAGTTGAAATTCTTGGAATAAAGCATGACCGTCGAATCTCAACTCAACAAGAAATAATAATAAATAAAAAACAACCTCAAAAACATTAACTGTTTACAAAAATAACTAAAATAAAAAACCAATGCTTACAATATTGAAAAGATTTGTACAAAAGATATGAAAAGGCATAACCACCGAAGACAATAGGTATGTACAAAAGACAACAAAAGGCCATGTTATATTACCTTGAAAAAATTAACACAAAAGAACCATTTCTTTACTGAATTGAAGGTGTTTCAGTTTGAGTAAAACAACTTAAAGATGCTAGATGCTATAAATAAAAGGGCAAGTTCAGAAAGTAGGTCTATTCAATATAAATTACAAAAGCAAAAATTTATGTAAAAAAATCCGGATTCAATCGTAACCATAACCGACGGGCATTCAGCCGCAATTACACCAATTAAAGACCAACTTGCAATAATTAAACTAACCGAAAACACCAAATATTAGACACTATAGCCCTTACTCCCTTAGACTTGCTTCCAAGAACATAATATGGACAGGGACAATGACAATTTTCGGTCAACTGCTGCGAAGCAATGGCTGAATCGTTAAGTCTAATTTGTGTCTACAAAAAACTATATTTGGCTCAAACTTTCTGCGTGCAGAAATGAGGCTAAGGAATTGCTTAAGGACAAAACAATAAGGACAACGTATGAACCGAGCTTATTTATGTCGAATGTAAAGATTTGGAGAGTAACTTTTGGCCTCTTACATGTCAGTCACCTCGCTTGGTACAGTGATGCAAAATAAAATGATATACAGCTGTCAGCTGTGTATGTGAATTGACCCTTAAGCCTGGTGTTATGCTCGTGCCTAGCCCTGTTATTTTGTCCAGATGCAATTTGACGAAAACTGCTCGGCCAAAATAAATTTTCCGCTCTGATAAATTTTCCGCATGAATAGTGTCGGAGTCAAGACTAGCAAACAGGCAAAAAATAAAAAAATAGCGGAAATTAGTCAACAAATTCTTCACAGCAGCTGACTAGAATTTGTCCCTGTCTCCTTGAGAACAAGTACGAACCGGGCTTTACTGTACGTTTCCAATGCCAACAACTTACTCGAAAACTGTAATAACCCCCCCAGACTTTTTCCTAGCAACTACCCAGGTCATTACAATAAGGATCAGGCCATTCAGCGAGAACAGTCAATTTATTCTAAACCAAATCTAATCCAATTAATCTCCTAAATCCCCATCCTCGTCGTCAACTTTAATCGCATTCGACAGGCCAGAGTCGGATTCCATTGCGGTCTCATTTTTCACTGAGCCATTTTCCGCAACGCGACAGTCACCGTTTGACAGGGCCTGAAAGTTCAAACAAAAAATGAAAACCGTCAATTTAAAAGTCAGAAGTAGCATTGATTTAAAACTAAAAAATATGCGTGTTTATTGTTTGCTTGAAAAATAATAAATTTATACCTTAAACTCATTAGAAATTATTTGTAAAAAATAATTAAATGGAGGATAACGAAGATATGACCATATTATACATAATATAAATCAGGAACATGATTATAAATTTACGGTTCAATAACTCATCTTAAAAGCCAGCTTACACTGGACTGAGGCATTTGTGAATTATTTGCATGACCAAATTGTTTCTGAATCAGTCGCTGACAGGTGGGGTTGGACATCAGATTGGAATGTTCCAAGACGCTCAAGTTGTCCTCTATATTCTCCAGGGTATCGTAAGCCTGCAAAGGATAAGAAAACGCTAAAAGAGATGATCCTGTTGGTCACGTAAAAAATCAATTAATCAAAGCCATATTCAAGTAAGGTTTATACTTGTCCTCAAGGACATAGGGACAACAAGGCGGAATTTCAAATGAATGTTGTGAGTTTTCAAAAATGAATGTTCATCGTGCACGATCATTTTTCTTAACTTTTCGCACACAAACTGGACTTGAGCCCAACGTCAAGCATTCAAAAACCCTCCAATATCGGTAAGGACAAACTGACAAGTACAAGGACTGGCAAGCATCAACCGGGTTTTAATGTGAGAAGTTTGATCTGAAGATATCATATGCCCAAAGTGAGCACATAACACGGGCATTTTTTTCAGAGAGTCCTCACTTTTCGTCACCTCCCCTACTGTAGTCTCACACTTGGATCACCCCCTCCCAAAAACAGCCAACCGCACTTTCAAAACCGAAAAAATGCCAACAGATATGCGCTTAATTGCAGTACCAATCGGCTCCAACCAAACAAGGACTAAAGTTTCATCTAAAATAAAGGTTTATCTAGAAGTAAAACTAAAAAAACTGAACCCATACTCTGATAATCTGTTCCTTCCCCATCCCAGTGGCCTTCAGTCTGCGAATCAATTCCACCTGTTCCATCGTATACAGACCGATCAGGCTTGATCGCAGCAAATTCAGACGCTCTTCTTCGCGTCTTAGACGTTTGCACGCTGAAACGCAAAATCAGTCAATCAAAATGCAGCGTTTCTTTTCAGATTGTTAGGTTTATGCATTTACGAACATCAACAAAAAATGGTTAAAAACAGCTGTAAATATTGCACTTGTATGAAGCAATTTAAACAGAGGTGCAAAACCTGCACTAATTCTTCTTGGGGGTACTTATAAAATTCAGTTCCACCCTAGTCACCTTTCGAATTACTGATTTTAGTATAGTAAACAGAAATCCCTGATTTTGCAATTTAAAGACAATTTGACTAACCTAATCTCAGTAACGTTGCTGAGGTCTCAGCGTCGTTCGGGCTTCCTTCTTGAGCAGTAACTTCAGAGCCTGAAAAAATAAAAGAAATCAATATCATCCAAATAATATTTTTTACAAAAAAACTAGTCAGTCTGGCATGCAATGAATCAGTTTCATTCCAAAGACAGTGTAACATAATATTATACAACTGTTTGAAAACCAACACTGAAGTTTTGTGGAATTTAATAATCTAAATGAGACAACATCTATAACATTTTGGTTCACGTCTTAGCTTAGGTTCTGACAGTTCAGTTTAGGTCTTCAGGTTTAGGTCAGACAGTTTGGTTTAGGTCTTGATGGCAAACAACCGAACCCAACCGTTACCAGAAGCGGCAGTGTCGGATTGCTGCACCAGCTTTTCCAATTCGTCCAGACCACTGAGATCCAGCGAATCATCAGGAGCTGAATTCTGCTGACCAAAATTGTCCCCACCAAGGCCGGCTAAAATAAAATACAATATGCGTTATAATGCAATATAATGTCTATCTATTACTACTACTACTACTACTACTATATACTACTTGATTTCACTCCATCTGAGTGTTAACACGACTCGTTTCACAGCTGGCTCTGTTTCTATTTCTATTTCACAGACGTCAGCCATAATTATGGCTACATGCAGTTCATAAAGAACCTGTACGCACAATTCCAGACAATACGTGAAGACGCACTGCTGTCAGACTGCTGTGTTACCCAAAGACTCACCACAAGGGCGGTATAACTAATTATATAATAATGCTAATATGCAACGTAAAATAACAGAATATATAGTAATACAATTATTATGAATACACTAAAAAACCCATCAGGTAGTGCATAATAAATTCAACACAACTAACCTAGCATTAGGGAGGATATAGAAGCATCCTGGGAAGGAAACCCATCTTGTGATGAAGATGGAAGCTGGAATCAGAAAAGGGTAAAAATTACAAAATTTAAAAAATGATATTTTTCGTTGCTTGTCTAAAAGCAACCCCCCTTTAGCCGGCGACCACCTGTAATTATATTTGAACGAAAAAGTTTTCAACACAATATAAACTTATGTAAACCAGTAAAGGCATAATTATGTGTTTTGGGGCATTGTCGCTTAACTTACTTAAGGGGGTAATGTCGTTTTCGTGGTTTTTGACATTTCAGTGTAATTTTTGCGCCCACAGAACTCAAGCTAAAAACGGACTACGGCTTCGAAACTTTAACCAAATTATCTTTAGGAAAATATCCCCACCCGTTTTTTTCCTTTTCTAAAAATAGTTTGTAGAGTCGGTGTTTAAGGGCTTTTGAAAATTTTAGAGAAAAGTCAAATTACGTGATTTTTGCACAAAAATGTCATTTTCTTAACGTAGAAACGACTTATCAACTATATCAAAAAAACGGGTGGGGATATTATGTCAGTGCATAACTGCAAAAAGTATAGTAGTTGTTGGCTGATCTTGAGTTTCATAACTTTGGCGCAAAAGTTAGTCAAAAAACCGCTGATGGGGTGTATTGAAATGATTGCAGCAGTAAAATTGCAAAAGATAATCTGCTTTTAAATATAGGTTTTTTAAAGCTAGAAGGTGTAAAAAAAATGTAAAAAAGACCGCTCTAGTTTTTGTTGAGGTTAAGAGCAGTTATGGTAGTTTAAAAAAACACCTAAAAACGCAATTACCCCTTAAGGGGGTAGTGTCGCGAAAGCAGTCGATTTTGCGCGACTATAAAACTTTTTTAGTAAAAGATAGGTTATTGTTCTTTATATATTCTGAAATTATGTTTTAGGGCAAATATTTTTGCCAAGTTTCAGAAAAATTATTGCAGCATACAGTTAGCAGTGAAGTCGCAAAGTCGGAAAAATGACGTTTTGAAAACCTATTCACATTTGATAATTTTGTCACAATTTAAAACTTTTTGTATATATTCTTTACACAAAGTAAAAGCACGTATACTGTAGTTTGTGCACACAAAATTTCGTGCAAATTGCTTGAGTGGTTGTGGAGTAATGCCTGTTTGAACTGTGAAATTGTGCGTAAACTGTGAAGTACTTTAGGCATTAATGACAAATTGTGAAAAATTTAGACACTTATTTTGAAATCAAAAGAAAAACGAACCTTCATTTTCCATTTTTCTTACTTGTGGCAAAAACTTGTGCGTCAAAAAATTACATGTACTTCACAAGCTGGCCAATCTGATATCCGGCTTGATTTTTTGAATTTTTATGTCTCTATTGTGTGATGTCTGGCTCACAAATGGTGATTGGTTAAAAATATTGGTAAATATTGGTGGTCTAGTGTCTGGCAGTATATATTTGACACCATATGGCATTTCACTAATTTCTCAGTGAACGTACAATTTCAAAGCAAAAAGTTATCATTTTGCAGCCTATGAGCAAAACTGTTTTGGCGACACTACCACCTTAAGTTAACTTTTTTCAGTTTTTTTGCGAGTGAGAGCTCTTAATATAACATAATATACCAAATTCATTCCCATATCTGTGTGGGGGGTCTGGGGGCTTATCGCGACGTCTGGTGGACATGAACTCAGAAAAATGCAAAAATTGTATTTTTTAGGTACAATGTGAAATTGTTAGCAAAATTCTGAATTTTCCGCTTTCGCTCATTTTTGGGCATTTCACAGTCAGCATTTTAGTTCAGGGCACATTTTTGCTCACCACAAAAGAGAGGGGCTTGTCGCGATAGGTCAAAGTTTGAGGAGAGAGGCTTGTCCCAATATCTGAAATCTGAGGAGGAGGGTTTATCCCCACCCCAACACCCCGCCCCCCCCCCTATTCGTAGTTATTCCTGCTGTTTTAATCTCTACCATACCATGCCGATTAGTCCACCATCCCCTGATTCCGGGGGGTAACTGGATCGGGCAGCAATGGCCCCCCTGCGCCGGCAAGAGTTGATATAATTGTGCAACTGGGCCCGACTTGGCGTTTGAATAGGAGAGGAGGCCAGACGCTGGTAGATTTGCCATGGCTTAAGGCCTGAAAACAGTAACGTAGTTGTGGCCAATGCCCTACTGAAGTATGAATCAACCTTGACAGGAAAACTAATTCAAACTTACCAAGTTTTAATTTATGCATCACTATTCATTATTAACACGTAATAGATTCTAGTACTAGTACTGGTCCCTAGTAAAATAACTGCCGCAAGGCGTTATCACTGCTTATTCAAAATAACGCACAAAATTAGCCTTGTCCCATACTACACCTTAGTAAAGGCTTGACTCTGACTGAATAACTAATGGGAAGAACAATTAATCTCCTACTATTTCAAAAAGAGTGTTATCAAAATTACATAGTAATAAGTACGTAAATCTATTTTCACCTGTAAGCAACTGTGCACAATCACTAATATATACCTTGATCAAGACACTCTTCTATAATTTTCTTGGCCTGTGGTGTCAGATTTGCGGACTTGGCATTTGCCTGGGAATGGTCGTGGGCCCCCTTCTCGTACCACTCCACGCGACAGCACGGGTAGGAGTAGACATAGGCTTTCGCCTGAAACCAAAGGATTAGGTCCAGTTTAGGGCTGGGCACGGTTACAAAATCACTATCCGTGTACACGGTTAGTTTCGAAGGCTAGTAACCGCGTGTACACACTAACTAACGGTTACTGCAATTATCCGCGTGTACACGCTAACTATCCGTGTAACCGTGTAACCGTTTACACGCTAAGTATCCGTGTAGCCGTTTACACGGATACTAACCGTGTAAACGGTTACACGGTTACTAACGGTTACACGGTTACTAAACGTTACACGGTTACTAACCGGTTACACGGTTACTAAACGGTTACACGGTTACTAAACGGTTACACGGTTACTAAACGGCAACACGGTTACTAAACGTCAAGAAGCAGAGGGGGCGGAATGACCAAGGGAAGATACGAACCACCCATCTCTAGATCTGCAGACCAGCAAGCTACCATATCAGCTACTGGGACAATACTGAGCTGTCAGTATAAATGCCGTTATATATCTTCAAGAATATAGCTTGCACACACATGCGTATATGAAGTAATACATAAATCCAGCAGCCAAACTAACATTTTTCTTAACGGGTACACGAAGTCGGAAGACGGATAATGTAACCGGTTACACTATCCGTTTAGAGTAACCGTTTACACTATCCGTTTAGAGTAACCGGTTACAATATCCGTTTAGAGTAACCGGTTACACTATCCGTTTAGAGTAAACGGTTGCAGTATCCGCGGTTATATACTGTGTCTTAACGTGTACACGCTGTAACCGCTAAGTAACCGCGGATAGTGACCCCTAACCGTGTACACGCTAAGCTTAGCGTGTACACGGTTACACGCGTGTACACGGTTCGTACCGTGTAACCGTGCCCAGCCCTAGTCCAGTTCATACTTGTCCTTGTTCTTGTCCTGTCATGTCCTTAAGCAACTCCAAGAAATCTACCTGGCCAAATAAGCAAAATGTTGGCATGAAGATAGTTAAGCTACCATCCAGCCAGTATACAAAAAATTAGCCGAAACGCTTCTGTCAATGCCTCACACCAGTTGACCGAAAATTGTCCTTGTCCCTGTCCCTATGTTCTTAGGGACAATAGTATGAACCGAGCTTTAGGATGCAATTAAGTCCAGTGCTTTAAGGATAGCAACCAACCAAATTTTAAGGGGGCAAATTTAAACGTAAGCTAGTTTGGAACTAAATATATTTTCATCAAGGCATCCTAGTGCTAACTCTGAAAAAGCAATATACACAACAAAAAAAAATTCGAACAAAACGTTGGCGCAAAACGCACCACAAATTTACAGCCGTATCTAAGTCGATGCTTGCAGTGGTATCGTTTTAGGGCGTACTGGGCCGTCTCCGTGTGGTCCTTCTGAGCCACCGAGTCTTTGACGGTGCTGAGAAAGGCTTGGAACTCATCCATGTTGTCATAGCAACGAATGAACGAATAAGCGTAGGCCGACATGTTGGGAAAAGTCGGGACTGAAAATAAATGACACCACGGTATAAACGTATTATTTTTAATACGGGTGATTTTTTTTTGGGGGGGGGAGTCTTATATATATATACCGACATTTTGACTTCCTTGTACCAAGTTAGACAAAAAAATAGGGATTATTTAAAATTTTGGCCAAAATTTATATAAGTAAAAATTGCATAAATTTGATAAAAATGCCAATATTTATGAGCCAATTTCATAGAAATTTAGGTCGACTGGAGAAAAACGGAATTTAAGACCGCTTCACAAAAACCCTTGTGTGAAATTTTTGCCGGAAAATGAGGCACAACCAGTTATTATAATTATATACTATGTAGACAATAACAGAAGAAACTATACATAATCTTATCCACGAAAACTTTACAGCAATTTCAAAAAGCTTGCCTAGTGCGTCCAACAACAGCTATACAGTACCTTATAGAAATATACGCTTACAACTACAAAAGCCACAAGCAACCCAAAATATATGCAATATTATATGCGGCAATATATCCCGTAAACAAGGAGAGCTCCCAACCAAACCCTAGACACAGTGCAGGTCCCAGGCTAAGCTAACAATATGCTCAGCTTAATACACTAGCCGGACTCGGGAAGCAAAACCCAGAAAAACCACACACACACAGTGTGTATGTCTTTATGTGACACACACACGCACGCACATACACACAAGGCACATTGTGTGTGGTGTGTGTGTTACCTCCGGGAGGCTTTCGTAGATTTCCCAATTGATTTTGGAGTGCTTAGTAGCAGGGCGGTAGCTAGGGAGAACCGGGCGAGACGGTATATACTGGGCCAAGGCACCTGCTACTTATTACACCGTGGTAAGACTACTCAATTAAGTCGGTCGGATTAAACATATAGCTTATGTAGAAAAGGCAGAGTGATCCGAATTTGTTGTAAGTGAGGGCTGATTTCGAAACTAGAGCTGAGCTTGACTTTTGGCGTGCATTTTACAAAGGCGGTTTTGCTAAACCATGGTTCTACGTATGCTTTAAAATGATTTGAATATAATTTCATAGAAAATATTGTTTCGCTATTACATTTCTTAAATCGTAGTCTTAGCTCAGTATAAACCGGCAGCATAGAAAGTCTCTCCGTTTCAAGTTCAATGGCGTAACGACTTGTGTTTGGATAGGTACCTACTGGGTACGACCAAGGGTGGACGGACACAACCCAACACGGGTTTTATTCCGGTGGGTAATCCACGACCCAACATGCACAGTAAAACTCGACCCGCGCCGCAACCCACTTCGACCCACCTTTTCAACATAACATACCTAATGACTGGCAGTTTTTAGCTGATGCCCAAGACTAATTTCCACAGTGAACATCTGTACTTTGTGCACACTGATACTTGAACCGAAGGGCGGTAATATGCATGCAGTACCCTTAGTTCTCTAGTATGGACAATCATAAATGGTAATTTCTCAAGTTTCGTGGGTCAAAAAAAATTATTCGACCCGCGCAGCCTGAAGTGGGTACCCGCGGCTCAAATTTTCCAACCCCACCCGCGGGTACCCAGGACCCGCGCCCACCCCTAGGTATGACAGGTGGCGTCGTGCATGTCTAAAACTGTAACGGGTTTAACGAGCAGGGCTGTCACATAAGTTCTCACACCCACAGATGTACATGGGTGGGCCTGGGGGGAAGCCCTATTTCCAGATTTGAGATATCGAAACAAGCCCCCCTCGGATTTGACCAATCGGGAAAAGCCCTTCTCTTCGGTTCAAAGCACAATCGCCGTAAAATGCTTCAAAAATGAGCAAAAAGGAAAAAATGCTCACGTCCGGCCTTCAAACAACCTGTGATATGTCAGAAGAAAGAACAGCTAACCCATCCCGATATTTGTGATTTTATGAAAGTCGCAACTTTTACTTTTGATTTTTGATACGTCACAAGTATCTCTCAAGTTGTTTCGCTAACATCGAGAACACTTTCGGCCGTGATTTTGCAAAAATCTATGCAAAACAAAAAGCCAGATATCAATAACTTCTTTTTTAACACATGTAAATGCTCACAGACGAAATATTTTACTTCAAAAATACATCGCCAGAAACGTGACTAATTACAAAACGTACAAGTTATGAACAAATAATTAAGTATTAATACTAATATTAATATAAGAATGAGACTTGTAAGGCAACATTTAAAATTGTACTTCAAACGGCTATTCATTGAGTTTGGCTCTAGCTTTTCACAAAAAGTAAAACAAATCTTCTAAAAGATCAATTTAAAAAACTTCCAATAATATCGTTCTGAAAAGCGAAGCAGCGTACACTTAAAACTTATGGAAAACATAAAAAAACCAAAAATGAAATTCAACGATACTAATTTAAAAATATCTGCTCATGTTAGAACTCCGCAAATAAGTTAATAAGAGTAATAAACAATGAACAAGCTATATTTGGATTAAATAAGCAACCATTTCACAGCCACTATAGCACAAATAGTACATCGGCGGTTGTCGCTATGTCGGATGACATGCGCTCTTAATATTTTTCATATCAAATAATTACAACAAAAAGATTGGCAAAATTCGGTTCCGTCCCTTTCGAATCTGCAGACCAGCGCTCTACATTCAGGGGATCAGTTGTAGTATTTCTTGAAAATAATCATGTAAAACTACAATATGTAAAAAACTTAAGCAAAAACACAGCGGTCAATTATTCTATTATCTAACTAAAGTTTGACCAAAAAATTGTGCACACTGAGACAAACAGAACACGCGATTTCATTATAAAACGAACGAAACGCAAGCATCAAGAGTACAGCAACAGTGAGTAGTCGGAAAAATCAACCCATCATTTTTCTCATGGTTCCGCGATTTTTGGTCAGACTTTAGATTTAAAATACCATTCCTGTGTTCCACGTAACGCAAAATTTTTGACTTTTTTTGCAAAAAATTTAGTAGAGTAGTGACTTCAATAAAATTAAAATTCGTTTGTAATTTTACTTTGGAAGATTACACGATTAGTTCTGCAGTTAAAGGGTAGTGTCGCGAAAGCAGTCGACTTTGCACGACTGTATATAAAACTTGTTCGGCGAAATGTTAGAAATGATTGCTTCTATATTTTGAAAATCTATCGAACTAAAGGCAAATATTTCTGCCAAGTTTCAGCAAAATTGGTGCAGCATTGTTTGCAATGATATCGCAAAGTCGGAAAAAAGACGTTTTGAAAACCTATTCACATTCAATATTTTCGTCACATTTATCAATCATTCTGTTTAGTTTGTTTGCACAGTCTGATAGCACATAATATGTTGTAGTTCATGCTCACAAAACTTAGTGCTAATTGCTACAGCAGCGGTGGCGTAATACTCGTTTGAACTGTGAAGCTGTACGTAAACTGTAAAGTAGTAACAGTAATAATAATAAATTATGAAAAATTTAGATGCTTAGTTTAAAATCAAAGGAAAAACGTACCTTCATTTTTCTTTTTTCTTATTTGTGGCAAAAAATTGTGCGTCGACACATTATGGGGGTAGTTGCGTTTTTAGGTGTTTTTCGCAAAGTTATAGCTCAGCATTTACAAATTCAAATCACAAGCGGTCTTTTGCATTAAGAAGAACAATATCTCACCTAAATGTATGCCATGCACTGTAACTTGACCTTTGATATTGTTTCCAGTACACGCTGCTAAAGAAAGGTCCTGTCCAAAATAGTAAAATTTTTTACAAAAAAAGTTTGCGCCACAGCTGTGAATCATACGATTACCTGTTTGGGCTGAAAGTTGGTAAGGTTTTTGACATGTTTAAAATCTCCAGGCATCTCCCCCACTTTTTTAATAACTAGTCAATTTACTGAGAAAATAGCTTAAAAGCAAACGCACCGAAAAATTAACATATTTTCTTGTAATTAAAGCCCTCTAAAAATGTCCACAGGTGAAATTTCGAAAAAGTGAGAGACATGCCTGGGGATTTTGACCTTTACAGTAGCCTACTGTGCCAAAAATTCATGCTCAGACGTCACTTATAACTTGAGTTCTGTGGGCGCAAAGTTTACATAGAAATCACAAAAACCTCGAAAACGCAACTACCACCTTAAGTGTACTTTACAAGCTGGCCAATCTGATATATTGCATATTTTGCTGATCTTTTACGTCCCTATTGTGTGTTGTCTGGCTTACTTGTGGTAATTGGTCCAAGATATTGGTCGATATTAATAGTCTAGTGTCTGGCAGTAATTATTTGATACCATACAGCGCTGGACTAGTTTCTCAGTGAACGTACTATTTCAAAGTAAAAAGCAATCTTTTGGCAACCTAAGAGCAAAACTGCTTTGGCGACACTACCACCTTAATGTTGCTACGTACCAAAATTACTTACGCACATAATTAAGGTGGAAATACATAACATATCTACAGCAAGCAATAGCTGCAAGAAATAATCACGAGTTCAGCAATTACAACTTACAAGCCAGTACATTAATAATGCCTGCAAAAAAGCTGAAGTATACTTTTGAGTAACATAAACAGAACTCGGTGTATTACTGAATGTTCGTACAGACTGCTGACATGAGTGCATAATTTAAATGTCGAAAATGACTTGAATGCTTTTCCACGTTAAAAATGTGTATTCCATCGTATTATACAGTTCAGTTTGCAGACACAATTTTTTTGTAAAATGTTTATGTTTGAGGTTTACTATAAAGCTCATTCCTTCACCGGATTAAATGGACTAGACTTATTTTAATCCCGACATTTAGGAATGACATATCGGACAAAACTAGTTGAAATAAACCAGCTGCTCAATTTTATTCCTATTCATAATTCCTACAATATCACCAGAATAAATAGAATAAATTAAATAAGGATTTAATATGCACGCCTAACATTAGCGTGCATCTTCGAGTCAGGTCACTTTGATTAAAAGCAGCGCGCTAAAAGTTAAGTTCGTGTAATCCGGTATTTTAAGGAATGGCGTTGTTAGACTTGATTTTTGTTTAGTTCGACTAAAAATTAACATTAATCCGGTAAAAGAACGGGCCATAGTGAATAATGCAAAACTTCGAAAGACCATATCATAATCTTATAAAACTTGGTTGGCATGGACTGACTACCTATATGAAGTTATTCTTTAAGATAAAATGGCATAAAATCATGGCTCAATCTAATATATATATATATATATATATATATATATATATATATATATATATATATATATATATATATATATATATATATATATATATATATATATATATATATTAAGCAGAGTAAAATAGTGACAGTTATGAATTAATCGAGTTAGCAGAAACTCAAATGAAATTGTCAAGCTGTGTAAGTGTTACCAAGGCTAAAATTAATGTTACAAAAGCGCTTATTTTACTACATCTACAATCTGTGTTTACCATTTTATGCAGTTAACTGCAGAGGCTAGAACAAGTTACAGAAACATAAAAACATTATAAAATGTGTATATTTGATTAATGAAGCTTTATGTAAGTACTTGGTACAGTATAGTATAAATTAAAGCCACATTTTCGAGCAGCAAACAAAACAATCGAATTCATACTGATTGCGCACTTATTTGTAATATACAGTTGCTCACCTAATAAACCCCTTTAACAATAATACGTTTACTCAAAAGCATATTGTTTGTAATAGTAGCAGGGTTGGTTTTTTCAGGTAAAATTTTAAAAAATTATAGCTGGAAAAAAGCCTGTTGCATGTATTTTCAGTAATTTTTCCGAGTTATTTAGATGGTTGTACCGTTTCTGCTCTTTTCTCAGAAGCAAAAAAAGCGAAACCTCATTTGCAAAAAAGTAGATTGAATTTTTAGTTAAAAACTGAAAAAATAGAAGACAAACTAATATATACCCTTACGGACAAGTATGAACCGATTGCACAAAGATGCACATAAAAATGACTTCTCACAACGACACTGTCTAAACCAGCTAGAACAAACTCGAAAAAAATTGCATCATGAGCCACAACACAGGAAACGCAAAAGGGCATAGAGTCAGTTAATGAAACTTTGTTTTCTATTAACAGCTAAACAGTCAAACCACAAAACATACTCTCTTTTAGCCAATAATCAAACATTACAATAAGACCAAAACACCCGCTTATATATAAATCTCAAACTTCTGTAAAATTTACAGACGCACTGTTATCCGACACAAACTACGGCTAAGACTGGAATTAAAAAAAAGGTGTTAAGCTTTGAGTCAGACTAATTTATCTTCCTGACCCAACTCCATTTGTCCGTAGGCAAACTTTTTAAACACTATCTATTTTAATGTTCTATTCAATATTCTATTCAATATTCTATCAATATTCTATTCAATATTCTATTCAATAGTTTCATTCAAGAAATCGAAGAATATGTTTCATCCTGTACCCTATTTAGTCATTCAGACCAAGAATATGCAGACAAATAGAACTGAATGTGCAGATTTATCTATTTATTACAAATCTTCAGTCTATTTATCCAGATTGAGTCTAAATAAGAAAAGTCAGGACGTCTTATTCAGCCAAAAATCAGTCTGAATCAGCTCAATCTGTAAGACAATTAATGACCGTTAATCCAATTCCCAGTAATCCATTTCTCGTTAACAAGTTGACGTTACAAATCCGCACTCAAACTGTCAAGCAAAGCCAAATCCGGGGCACTTTCGCAATGCTGCCTAGCCATGGGCGACGGTGTATAATCTGGGGACCGGCGGGGTATGGGGGTCGAGGGTTCGAATCCTAGCTGGCAGGGGGAATCTTTTTCATTTTCTCCACCCTCTTCAGTAGCTGACTGCACTGTGGTCTGCTGCTCGGCCATATCCAGACAGTGTTGTAAGCCGGCACAGTAGTGTAGCATTAAAACTGCCAGAGCCTGCAAAGAGATTAAGAGGATTAAAAATAAGCTACAGACAGAGATTAGATAAGTGCTTAAAATTTAACAAGAATTTTCTACACATAAATGCGATAGCGATAACATGCAAACGGCCGTTCAGCGTAAAGTACACAAAACCAAAGCCCAAAAACAAAACGACGCTCCTTCAATTACTTCCGTTAATCCGTTGCATTTCGATTAACAAAGTGAATGAAATTAATGTAACACATTTAAACTACCCACAATCATGTCAGACTGATTATACTTTACTCCTTGACACTATGCTAAATAATATAATCATAACTAAAACACCAATGGCCTATCTGATCAATCTAATTTTATATGAGAGTGAGGGTTTGGGGAAAGGGACCGTCTTCCAAAATCTAGGGCCCGATGGAAGGGTCCCCATTGGTTGATCACCGAGGACCCCCCCAAATACTGGACCCAAGTTTCTCCCCTTAAATTCACCTCTGTTTTATCATCCAATCGACTGAGTGCAAGTTTTGCCTCTTCCTTCTGTGCCCCAGTGCTGGTTTTAATCTCACCCAGTAGCTCTGCTCTGCACCGCCCCGCTTCGTCCATTTCACGTTGCAGTTTATCAATCTGAAACATACATGTAACGGGGTCAAAATTTTGGGGGGGGGCCTCTCCGGCCAAATTTTGGGGACTCTCCTCCCTCCCCAGATCGACCAAAAATACCCTAAATTTTGCAAAATTTTCTAAAAATTTCGCAAAAAAAGTGCCATTTTTTCAAAATTTTGCCCAAATTTTGGGGACCCTCCCCCCCGGGTCCTCGATTTTGGGGGGGGGGTCCTTCCCATCCCCCCCTCATACATGTATGATCTGAAAAATTATATTTAATATTCATACAAAATATAAAACGGGGGATGAAAAAGTCAAGTCACTGTCAAAAAAACTATTTGCAAAAAACTAGAAAACAGCTGAATTCTTTCGTATGACTTTATATGCATAATTTTTCAAATTAGATAATTGCAATTCTGCTTCAGCATGTTAGTCGCCACAGCTCATAAAATCACAACGTATCTATCCCCCTATCCCAACAGGTAAAGCCTCTCAGACATACTCCTTCACGGTACCCCCGTTACAAGCAGATTTTGTAAACCTTGTGGCTGGGATTCGAACTGCCAGCATTCGGATTAGCAGTCCAACCCTCTAACCACTTGGCTACGAAGCCACTGTCTGTTCCAATGGCTGACCTGTTCATTAATCTTAGCCTTTCGCTCGGCTAGCGGCAG
Source organism: Trissonchulus sp. WLG1_4 (assembly GCA_030248245.1). Classification (NCBI taxonomy): domain Eukaryota; kingdom Metazoa; phylum Nematoda; class Enoplea; order Enoplida; family Ironidae; genus Trissonchulus; species Trissonchulus sp. WLG1_4. Next base: position 19,150 of record JASANF010012600.1, on the reverse strand, counting down.
ATCGGTCAGTAGTTCTCGTCCCAGCTCTTTAGCCGCATGGATAATCTGCTCGTTGTAAGCTCCGCTAGACTTTCCCTCCTCGAACAAAACGCCGTGGAATGGCGATGAGTCTTCTTGGGAATTCTGAAACCAATTTCAGAGCTTTAGGGATTACTTGTCATCAAAAATGTGAGATTTGTTAAGATAGAAACGCGGTAATCAATACCACTCCTCGGTATTATGTGCTCTTGGTGAAGACTAGTATCGTAGGTGAAAGCTTAATTACAAATAATTCATTCACATTATCTGTAACGTTGAGATGAGACCAAAACCAGTGTTTAGCAATGAACACACGGCTAGGAGAAGCTATTTAATAATTTTAATTAATAGTTAAGTTAATCAATGGTTTAATTGGTATGTAAACTATTCAAAAATCTTGGTTACGTAATCTCTAAAGGTGAAAATTCTCAAAAAACAATATCATTTATACAAGTCATCACCTTTTTACTGAGCGTCCCACTGCTCCGAGGTGATTTAGTCGTAGTCGTGGACTCATCAATACTGCTCTCTGGATCAGCTGTTTTTTTATTACCCAGTTCCTCTCCAAAATTCGACCTCGGCTCATCTGCCAGAGGTGATTTCACCTGATCACCTGTCGCCGTGAGATCTTCGCGATAATCGCGATCCAGTGACTCTGAGCCACTGTCGTTATTGCGGCGTCGACGACTGAAAAGTAAAAAGAAAATAAACAAATAAAAAATAAATAAATAAATAAATAAAACAAACATAGGATTAAAGCCCGGTTCAAACTTGTCCTTAAGAAAATAGGGACAAGGACAACAACTATTTTCGATCAGCTATGGTGAAGCAATGACAGAATTTATTGGTTCGTCTCTTTTTTGTATCCCAATTAATTTCGTAAACTCTAATCAACCGACTGATCATTTCTCCTGCAGGCCTTGCCGAGTATCAGCCTCGTGGTTTCGATCACGTAACCAATCGCGAAAAAGTTAGTATATTCTTGTCACTAAGGACAAAACGATACTGACAAGGAGAAGGATGGAACCATAATATATCGGGCCTTAGTGGGTTGACTCTTGACCTGGGTTTTTTTTGCGCAAAAACGTTCGCAACTGCGAAAAAAAATTGAGGATTGCGAAAAATTTTCAAACCTTTTCGCAAAATTGCGAAAAAATTTTGACGCAGTGGAGGTGAACTCGTAAGGTCTATGTGCTGATTTTTGTGGTTTAGTCGGAAAAAGTTTCCGATACGTCCCCAACTGACCAAATTTGGCCTAAAAATTGAAATTTTCTCCGAATTTTCTGATCCCACACGCCCGGTCTCGTGCAACTTTGTGACTTGATGTTTCTAGTGACTGTAAATGGGACACATTTACTTCCATGTATCATCACCCCGACTGCATGTAACACTAATAGACAGTATACTATAGGTCGGAGGTGACAATTAAGAAAGGCCTAACTTGGTCATTGGCCGGGTCTTCTCATATTTCTTTACGACTGAGCATCGAATGTGAAAATTGTGAAAAATTACACAAAATTCTCATGAAGGCTACATAAATTTAAATAAAAATGTCAAAATCGCTGCTTTTTATCCAAAAAGGGTAAAAACTGCGTCAGTCTTAATCTGTATAGGCGGAATAATGTTTTATTAACATTTAAATGTAAAGTCTACTGCATTAATTAGCAAAAGTATGACTGCGAAAAAAATTTTGATTTTGCGAAAAAAATTTCAAGCTTTTCGCAAAATTGCGAAAATTTGCCAGCGAAAAAAAACCCCAGCTCTTGACTCATACTGAAAGTCAAATAAATTATACTAATTCAGCAAAAAAAGGTAAAACTTTTACAAACAACAGCTGATGTAACTTTCCCTTTGTAGCTAGCTGCTAAAATGACGTACAACTACGAAAATAAGCACGAAACCATCCAATACGCATGTGATTTTGAAGCGTTATTCCCAAGACACAAAAATGCACTTTTGGAATCAAGCAAAAAAAATGATCACAAGTCAGCAGAAGAATAAAATACGTCCTCAACGGCAATAAAAAACTACTCAATGTAGATACGAGGTACGCAGAGTCTAAAAAGTAAATTAGTGTGTAGTATGCGTTCAACTATAAATAAGATTCGTCGACAGTTGTCTAAAATATCAATATTCTTGTCAACAATTTATCAACAAGACTAACCGGAAATCCGACAAGCGATCAGTGAGTCCCCTGTAAAATCGTCTACGTCGGTCTACGTCCCCCGAAGACGCGTCATCAATTGACTCCGCCGTGCCGGGGTCACCGATGCTGGTTCGCTCACACGACTCGCTGTCCGGGGACAACATGTTCATGTGGACGCTGAAACACACATACGCATAGTGCAAAATGGTAGTCTTGCTAAAGTGCATTTTGGGTGACTAAGTTTTGGATAAAGTAACGGAGCTGATGCCCAAATGAAAGGTTATTTAAAGCATATTATTATGCAGCATAATAGCATCAAATTATGTAGTAGAGGGGGGGTGGGATGGAGAAAATTGAAATTTGGGTCCATAGTTTCGGCCAAAATGCCTTTTGTGAGTGTATTTGTGCATGTGGTTTTGTGATTAAGGCATGAGCTTATTAAGACCGTCTTAAAGTCTTACGGCCAATTGCGCCAACTAATTCTCGAGCTATTCTAGAATAGTTATTCTCGAGGTTTTATTCTTCACCTTTCCTCTGCACCTTAGAGAATAGCTCGAAAATAACTATCTCGAGAATAGCTGGAGAATAACTTATTCTCCAGCTGTCCACTAAAACTTTGGCTGCATCATTGTTATCCAATCACAGCCTACCAGACAGCCAATTGAGCTCGAGAATAAGCCAACATAAGCCCCGCCTACAGATTCGTTGTGAGAGCAAATTTGTTTCTCGTCCGCTCACCGAATCTACGTCTACTTGAGCACAATCAGCAACCTGATGGCGAACGAAACCCGAATGCGAGCATTTTTAAACTTTTTTTGTTATTTTTACTCTAACTAAATAATATATATGCTGAATAAACATGAATATGTTAAAAATACTGAAAGTGGTGATTGTTTCTAAAAGTTATTAGTTTATTCTTCAGCTATTCCTGGTCTAGATCAGGAATAACTTGCACATTGCAGGAGAATAGCTGGAGAATAAGCTATTCTCTAACTCTGGTCAGTGCAATAATGTTCGTTATTCTTCAGCTATTCCATAACTATTCTCGAGCTATTCCCCAACTTCGAGAATAATAATATTCTCGAGTTTAAATATTGGTGCAATGAAATTTTATTTTATTCCTGAGCTATTCTTTGTTGATGCAATCCGGTGTTAAACAAATACTTTTGTCTGACAAAAAAATTGCTGTACCCTGAAAGAAAAGCCATACGCGTCATTCTATTATAAACAGTACAAATTTCAGCCATCAAGAGTACAACAGGCTAGTCCCGAACATCACGCCTTCTATTTTGTCTCAGGGTTCAGCCATTTTTTGTCAGACTTTAGTCAACAGTCTATTACCCTTTTTCGCACACCACATTGCGAGCGCCCGCCGTGCACTTTTTGTGACACATGAGCGCGCACTGGGAGCACTGCATGGCGGATTTCAGCCATATTTTTCGTTTGCAAATCTGACAGCCGTGCGATCCGTGCAGGTTGATGCTCAGCCAGTCGTGGGGCTCATCCGGCTGCTGGGATGATGACAGATCGACTGGCCTGAAGTTTAAAAAAAATTAAGATTTAAGAATAGATATTAAAATTCAAAAAAATGAAAACTGCCGTTTATCTGATACAGCATTTGCATAGGTCGAATCCTTATTTCTTATCCTCTGAAGCACCAGGAAACCAAACTTACGCTCATAATATGTTACATGAACTTATGTCTTATTATCATAATAACTATAATTTAGAGTACCCTGTATTAAAACAAAAACCCTGTTTTAAACCGTTTTAAAACAAAAAACTAGCAAAAATACGTAAAAAACATCTTCGCGCAATCAAAAAACATACACTGATTTATAACTCCTATAATATTTTCAAAACGTCCAGTCACCGGATTCTAATAGCATGTTAAGGGAGTAATTGCGTTTTTAGGTGTTTTTTCTGGAAAACCATAGCTCAGCGTTTACAAATTCAAATAACAAGCGGTCTTTTACATTAAGTATCCACCTAAATGTATGCTATGCATTGAAACTTGACCTTTGGCTTTGTTTCCACTACATTCGGCTAAAGAAAGGTCCTTTCCAAAATATTAGAAATTTTTTAGAAAAAGTTTGCGCCACAGCTCTGAATCATACGATTACCTGTTGGAGCTGAAAGTTGGTATGGTTTTTGACACGTTTAAAATCATCAGGCATCTCCCCCACTTTTTGATAACTAGTCAATTTACTGAAAAAATTGATAAAAAAACAAAAGCACGGAAAATTTAACATAATATTTTCTAATGATTAAAACCCCACAAAAATGTCCAAAGTTACAAAATTAATTTGTAACTGGAAATATGTGGGCACAAAGTTTACATAGGAATCACAAAAACCTCGAAAATGTAACTACCAGCTTAAATACATAAATACAAAACACTTTCTCTACCTCTCTAACGGATCGCGTAGGATTTCAAACTCAGCATCATCCATGGGCAGGAAAAAATCACTCTCGGCAGCAAAGCCCGGCTGTCCCGGAGTTGTGGAAGAGTCCTCCGGGGACCAGCGAAAGCCCAGCATAATGTCCCCGTAGCAGAGGCGACTGTCGAAGCCTGCGTGACGAGACAGCTTGGAATACTGGCTGAAAGATATAGCAGAAAAACTACTTCTCGCTTTTCTGTCAACTTTCCGTCTTAAGCCCGGTTCATACTTGTCGTTAAGAACACAGGGACAGACACAAGGACAAACTTCGGTCAGCTGTTGTGAAAAATTGACACCTGCGTTTGAGCTAATTATTTGTATACGGTCTAAGAGTGACTTCAACTGTCGTCATGCAAAAAATTGGTATATATATTTAGTTAAGCTAGTTTTCTGAAATCGCTTAAGGACAAAACGATCGGGACAAGGACAAGCATGAACCGGGCTTTACTGGCGCCAAAGATGAAGTGAAACCAGAGCAATTAATGTTTGTATAGTACGGCTGTGTGCATGTACTATGAGAATGAAACATTGATGTAACGCCTGACGAATGTAAGAAACATGCGCCTAGAACTCTCATCACCCTTCAAACTTATGAAATAGGGCGGCGTTTTATCTAATCCCCTAATCTATCTATCTAGATCATCTAACTTTCTGCTCTCTGATCTGGCGTATTCTTAAGCAAGATTTTATGCGGGAGAGGCGCACCAAAGATACAATGTTTAGGCAAAAAAGGTTTTTACTTACGACTAAAGTTTCACTGATACTAAATTTAACAAAAAGAGGACATAAAAATCACATCAAAGAAATATAACTGCATCGTACAAGTCCTTAAATTTCTTGCTGAAAGACTGGGCAACAGGGGGACATCCCATCTGAAATTTGGTATGGCTATGAACCAGCCCCCGGCCCCACGTAATCGATAATCAATTCGAGGTATCACTATGTAAATCTATAATTAGGGTAGCATTGTCCTTACTTAGGTACTACTGGTTGATTGGAAGGTTTGAGAGGGAATGTTTCCTGGTGATAAAAGGAAAGGGTGGAAAGACAGTCATCCAACACGGCTGGGACGTAGAGACTTGTCTGAAATAAAAATATTGCGCAAACGTATACTCGATCTTATTAAGGTAATCCTATCAGTAATCCAGAGTGCCCGTTTTTTTCTTTTTTCAAATGCCAGTTTTTTTATCGGCACTCATTCCTTTATCGCAGCTAAATCGCTTAAAATTATGTGTAAAAAATGCCTTTCCAAAACTGCCGAAGTTAAAACGTAAAACTTTTAGCGCGACAACTTCAACGTTTTCTACTCTAAAACTATACTACCATGTAAGGGATAGTAGCTATCCGTCATTCTCCTCTCCGAACCTATAAAATATATACATACAACAGCCCACCGCTGAAGCTGTGCAAGTGAGTTTTTCAACTTGAGAAAAAGTTCTTTACATAAAAAACTACAAAATTTTGACGCAACTTTTCAATCTAGTATCCATCAATTTATTTCAATCCAGGCTATCAGCTATTATACACCCAAAAACCTACATAAGCCACAAGCGTTGGAGCAGAATTTGGATCGGGTGTTTTTTTGCCATTGCTGGTGCTGTTTTTTGTGGCAACTCTGGGTCGAGACCACAGGCCAATGTTCAGATATCGACTGCGGCCATTCAGACGAAACCTGTAGCTCTCGTCGAAACTGGCGACCTGATAACGAAACCTATGCAATTTTAGCAAATTTTAACAATGATTCTCAATAAAAATGCTTTTACAAGTAAACTTTTAAAAACTAAACTTAAGAAAATGAAATAACCACAATAATGAAATTTACTTGGACAACTTACTCAAGAGACACTCTGCTTAATATGACTTTGCAAAAGTATACTAGCATATAGCCCAATTTCCTGTCATAATATTTTTATTAACCGATTACTCGACGATTACTATTCCATACCAGAGGGTAGTGTCAGAAGTTTAACTAAGTCGACCATACAGCATATTTTACTACATCCATTTCAGCATTAGGCGGAAAAAACTCTAAGTCGTCTAAACCTACCGAATCAGCTTTCACGCCTCGGCTTTTTCGTTCCATAGCTTCGGTCAGACCATTCAGCAGCGCCGCCGTGGAGGCGTCACCTTTCTCATCCAAATTTCGCGAGCTCCTATTGGACGAGTCCTGATCTTGCAGACTTTTCGAGTCTGGCCCTCCGGCCGACGTACTGGTCTGGTCTAGTACGTTGGCCGAATGGCTACGATTTCTCTGTTTCAGGGCCGTTCCTCCTTCGCCAGTGCCATAGCATTCGGACACGGACAGCTGACCAATAGTAGCCGAATCGCCGACGGGTTCTTTGCGACGATTATCCCAAAACTGCTTCACTCGGCGACTATTTTGCAGTTTTTGCGTCAAAAAACTAGTCGCTTTAGCTTTCAGCCTCTGCTTTCGACTGCTGGCAGCCACTGGTAGCGCTTCTGGGACCGCCATTTCGGAGCCGCAAACTTCGGGTATCAGTTTTGTATCATCGGCAAATCGAGCTGAGCCATCTTCTAAATTAGTATCGTCTAATGGCTCCAACGATTCTAGCACTTCTTCGCCTGAAAATTACAAATTAGTAAAAATAAAAGTTACAAAAAGCGATATCGGAACGAAAAAAATTACAAAAAAGCCTCTATAACCAACATTTCAAGATCACTTCATTTTTTAATACTTAAAAAATAATGATACTAAGTAAAAAAATACTAAGAAATAATACACACACTAAGCAGTCCAATACGATATGAACAGAATTGGTACAACAGCAACTTAACGAGCGGACTTTATCACAAAGACATAGCTCGTACAGAAAATCAGTTTTGTTTGGATTATTCAAAATAGCAAATACTTAGCCGCCTACAAGCAACTCATTATTACACTGAAATAATTGTCTCACCAACATCCACACTCGACTGCTCATCTTGGCCCAGAGTAGAGGTCGATTCGTCGCCAACCGAGCCGCGACACGCACTTTCGGCTGTCGGAGTAAGTAGCTTGAGATTTTGTTCCGACTGACTTTTTCGGACCTCCGTGGAGTCGAAAAAAGCACCTCCTTCCGAGCTATCCGATTCCGTACACGAGACCTCTAGACTGGCACTCTCCAGACAAACGGAGGGCAAAGTTTGACCGGACAGGCTGTCCATTTCTTCAATCAGCGGTCGAGCAGAAGCACTCGAGCACTCGACAAAAGCCTCCATTTTCGAGACGTCCGACTCCGACTGGGATCTGGCCGGAGACTGCCGACATCTTTTGGCCGGCCGAACGGCAAAATCGGCAGTCGTTGTCTCCAAATCGGCATCGACTGGTGGCGTGGTTTTTTTGCTCTCCGCTTGTCTGGATGACTTTTTCGTCGTCGATTTAGTGTCTTCCTCATCTAATCGCACGCTAACATGAATGAAATCATCCTCAGTAGTAGACTCAATATCCAGTTCATAAGCAGCCGAGTTGCTTGCTGTATTTCCGTCGACGGTGGTCGGTCGAGATATCAGCTGATCAGATATAGCCTCGGGGTCGTCAATTTGACTGAGACGCCGTTCAACTATCACGCTTAGTTCACCGACAATTTTTGACAACAAAGACGTGGCCTGCTTTTCGCTGATAATGGGAACATTGTTGACGGCAACCAAAAGGTCGTCGGATCGAAACCCAGCTCTCTGGGCTAGCGAGCCCGGCACAACGCTGCTCACTTGAATGAATTTGCCATTCTTCTCAGGAATCAGTACCTAAAAAAAGATAGTACTTGATGATTCTTGCTATAAGCGGATTATATAACAGCAATAAATAGGGCGTAGCGTAACCAATCTTCCTAGAAATGAGCATAGCATAGCATAGCCACCCAAAATATTTGCTAAATTGCATCCAGAAACCGATATATTTTTTTCAAAAAGTGAAATATATAATTTACAACACAAATCGGGGTTGATGCACTCCTCCAATAGGTACTACTCAGTCGTCCAAACTTTCGGCTGAATTAATCTCAAACCGATGGCCTTGCTTCCCCAAAATTATTAAGCAGATCATAATTCCGTATATTTTGTGTAAATATACGTTTCAGCTGACAACAAAAATTAAGCTATTGATTACTTACAAAAGTAAGTGTAGCGTTGTATTTCTTTGAAGTCTAAATGATTAATAGCTTAGGGCCTATTCCTTTACCGGATTAAAGGGTTAATTATAATCGGACTAAACAAACGGTTTAAAACTTATGCTGAAAAAAGCCATTCCAAAACCCCCGGATTAAACGGACTTAACAGCTAGCGCGCTGATTTTTAAGTCTGTTTAGTCCGATCAAGCTGGACTTAATTTTTCGCGCTCAACTGTTTAATCCGGTAGTTTTGGAATGGACCAAATTTATAATCGGACTAAATTTAGTCGGACTTAATTTAGTCCGGTGTCATTCCTAAACTTAAACTTCCCGACACTGATAAATTTGGATTTCTGGTGCAACTATAATGTTTTTTCGCACCAGCCAATCAGTTTTGTCTCCGCCTACAAACTGTCCTCTGATTGGCTGAGCAGTTGAAGTTGACCATTAACTCGCTGTTTGAATACAGCATTTTCTCAATATAAACAAGCAGGCCCCAAAAGGGGGCAAGGTTCCTTCGCTGAGTAAAAATTCTGCTTATTTTACCCATAAGATTTCAGCTTCGCTTTTACTTGTGTGTATTTCCATGCATAGAATGCACTAATACCTGTGTACATTTGATTTTTACATTCAGAGCTGTTGTGTTGAAATCACACTATAAATTCAACAATTTTATCAAAAAATCAAGCAATAGTTGCTGGAACTGCTCGTGACGTGATTACAGCACGCAGTCGCATATTTGACTAAGAAACAAAACAAAATTGTCAAAACAGTTTTTGCTGACAAAAGCTACTAAGTTTTTGCAAAAAAGCGTATGGGGGTCGAACCTTCGAAGTAGGATAGCAACAACTTCTGGAGTAGCGCTTTTGACCACTCGACTACGCTACTTCGATGCCTATCGTTGTTTGGTCATGACTATGGAGAAAACAAGCCCAATTTTCGGCAAAAACATTCAGTAAGCATCAAGTATTACTTTTCAAGTACATTGGCCAGAGGCCATCGTAAACCTGTTGGGCAGCTAATAAGTAACTGTTGATGCATGCTTAAGTCTCTATCAGCTAGTCAGACTGCAAAACTTTCAAAAGTTTTTGTTGCACAAGCTGTTATGTAATATGTACATATGCAGTTAACATTTCATTAACAAAGTTTCAAAAATTATGAAGACGAACGCCTTAGCGAATAAGTTTTAGTACACTAAGTGTACACCAGCTTCTACTTCAGCAATCGACCTGAACTTCACTCTAACGTGAAATGATGTGAACATAATCCACGCGTATTGTTTATGCTTTCTAATAAAAAACATTTTTTACAGTTTGCACTACATCATGTCGTTAGCTCTTATATATAAGACAACAGCATGGCGTAGTGGTTAGATGTTACACTCTTAAACCTAAGGCTGAGGGATCGAATCCTTGGAAAACACTCTTTTGCAGTTTTTTTCTGTTCCTAGTCCTATGTAACGGCAAAAATTACATGAACCCAATACATCAACGAAAGCAAGCGAGCAGAGGTCTTATTATGCAGGAGAAATGTAGGTGACGGGTGCACTGTGACGGTAACGAACGTGTAAAACAGACTCCGCACACGACCAGTTTAACGTTAGCAGCACACTGATGATTCAAAATCAAAATTAAAGACCTGTTGGGCTGTGGCCCAACAGGAAAAATTATGAATACAGACATTGTCTAGACAATCACGTAATTAGCATGTGTATCTAGTCTAAAAAATTAAAAATACGAACTTTTAAATCACAGAATTTTAGCAAAATGACAACTCAATACGTACAAAAAAGTGTTATTGAGCATTATGTCATTAGAAATTGAAGCCTTCGAAAAAAAGAGCAGTCAGTTCCCATACTGACTTTATGTGTTAATCATAAGCGCCTATCACCATGTGGCTGCCATAATAATACTGCGCAGAGTTGATTTCAAAACAGTTCCTTCTCTAGAAGGAACAAAAATTTATTTGCAGCGGCACATAATGCAAAAACTAGTGCAAATGTTAATATATTAATTTTTCAATATCCATTATATATAAAGACTATTTAGCATCTTTTCCTTCAGGCCGGCGTAGCCGAGTGGTTAAGGTGGTAGTTGCGTTTTCGAGGTTTTTGTGATTTCTATGTAAACTTTGCGCCACCAGTACTCAAGTTAGAAGTGACGCCTGAGCATAAATTTTTGGGACAGTATTGTAAAGGTCAAAATCCCCAGGCATGTCTCTCACTTTTTTGAAATTTCACCTGTGGACATTTTTAGACGGTTTTAATTGCAAGAAAATATCCTAAATTTTCGGTGCGTTTGCTTTTCAGCTATTTTCTCAGTAAATTGACTAGTTATTAAAAAAATGGGGGACATGCCTGGGGATTTTAAACATGTCAAAAACCTTACCAACTTTCAGCTCCAACAGATAGACGTGTGATTCAGAGCTGTGGCGCAAACTTTTTGTAAAAAATTTTAATATTTTGGAATGGACCTTTCTTTAGTCGCTTATACTGGAAAGAAAATCACAGGTTAAATTTCAAGGCATGGCATACATTTAGGAAAGATATTGTTCTACCTAATGCAAAAGACCGCTTGTGATTTGAATTTGTAAACGCTGAGCTATGGCTTTTTAAAAAAACACCTAAAAACGCAATTACCCCCTTAAAGCGTTCGCCTTGACGACGCATGGGTGGCTTTCGAATCCGACTCGAGTAAATTGATAGAAATAAATTTTTGAAATTTTTTGATAAAATAACATATCCAAAATCTTTTTAAAAACCCTTTTTTGAAAAACAATTTTAAATTTTTGATAAGAATTTGTTAAAAATTGACCAAAAAAAGCAATTTTGACGAAGATTTTTTTGAATACGTTTTTTTTAAACAGATAATTAAAATACACCATAAAATAGCCCAACTATTCAGCTACAATTTGATATATAGATCGTCCAAATCGGTTAAGATAGTCATAAGTAGCAAGCGAATAATTGGGGGGCACCGGGAAGTTAAGTCCGTTTAATCCGCGTAACAGAACGCGGACTAAAACTCCATGTAAAATGCAGCGAGTGGACTAAAGGGACTTATTTAAATCCGGTTTAGGAACGGAAACTTTTTAATCGGACTAATTTTAGTCCAGCTGAGAGTTTAATCCGGTGGTAGTTTAGGAATGGGATCGGACTAAAAAGTTTAATCCGGTGGTAGTTTAGGAATGGGTTCGGACTAAAATTAAGCCGCAGACTAATTTTAAACCGTTTAGTCCGTTTAGTCCGACTTGCCGTTCCAAAACCGCGGACTAAAATAAGTCCAGTCCGTTTAATCCGGTAAAGGAATAGGCCCTAAGTGAGATAACAGAATCCTTATATTTAAGTACACCCTAAAAATTCAAGCTTATCTGTACTGACCCCATAAATTTACTCAGTAATTATGTACTTAATGCTCAGCCCTTTGAAGTTACCTTCTACAATATGCCGTTTCTCATTGGCTAAAATTTTACCCTATCAAAATGGAGGATTGGGCTTAGAGAAAGACATAAAAACACAAAGAACTAGAACTTCAGGTTACTTTTTGGTACAGGGCTGTTGGCTGAAAGCCGCCCTCAGTAATTGCGCCTATTTTAGCCTGTTATTCAAATTTCTATATTGTACCCGGATTTTGCTGAATTAAAGACTACTATTTCTGATTAATTAAAGATATTATTCTATTGTGTCTGCCAAAATTAATTTCCAGTGCTGCTACGACGCAGTAACCAGTGTTACATAAGCTTCAGCCGACGAAGCTAATTTTAAAGACAAAAAGTTGGCTCAGAGTTCCAAACCACAGTTGGTAATTATGAAAGGGCAATTAGTATTTTCAAAAATTTATGTTTATACGTTTCAGCCACATAGTTCTGGTATAGCCGGCACTTTATGAAGCCCTAAGTTTTATAAAATTAAATGATACGTATTAATTTGCTGTCGAAATATAAAAAACAAACCCGTGCAAACGCGACTCCCAAAGATTCACTGTGAGATCGCCGAATCAATTTCAACAGAATGCTGACAAAGTCAGTAGAAACCACTCCGTATGTAGATGGCTTGGGGCCTGAAGAATAAAAAGTGTAAAACTATTTCAGATGCAACTGAAATGCAACAGCATAAAAATGACGAAATCCGAATTATGACGATTAATCTGTTATAGTATAATCAGCAGTGCCTAAGCCGTGGACTCAAATACTAATCAAGTCCGTTAACTATTTAATCCCAGCATACATGTAATGGGGTAAAAATGTTGGTAGGCCTCTCCAGCAAAATTATGACAGCTATAATGACCTAATCGACCAAAAATACCCTAAATTTTGCACAATTTTCTAAAAATTTTGCCAAAAGTGTCATTTTTACTCAATATTTCCGCCTCCCCCCTGCTCCCTCGATTTTAGGGTGGATATATATATATATGTATGACTCGGTTTCTGAGAAAATCGACCATATGTTGCTTGACTTTTTTTTTGACCCTCACGGATTTGCTTCAATTTAACATATGTGATACACCCAGTCACCCAACTGACAAAAATAAAGTTTGTTTCGCTAAAATCGATCCAGCTTGGAAAATATCGATCTTCAAAAATACCGATTTTTGACATTTTTGCTGTCTTCGCGTGTTCGATACATTTTGTATTCTAGCGCTGATGTCACTTCAAGTTGGTTAATGATTTTTTGCATGATAATACCCAAATATATGTTCTATTAATACGTGCAAGAAAAAGTTAAAGTTCATGTACAAGTAAAAAAATACAGTCGTTCAAGTCTCAGAAACTTTACGTTCAATAGTCATTGTTTTTCAAGTTTTTTATAGAAAACGTCTCTTAATAGGTTCGGGCGGCCCTAATTTTTTACCTGTGCCTATGCTCCTACTATCAGTCTATATGTATGCAAAAAATGAAGAAAATCGAAGGTGTAGTAGACAGTCGTAGAAACAAAAAACTCCACCCTTTTTGGCTTTTTCAGTTTGGTCTTGTGTTTATCACACATGGTCTAAAACCTTTCTGTTTCCCTACGCTGGCTTTTCATTTTTGGTGTGAAACTACACTAAAATATGCTGAAACTATTTCTATACTAAAAATTTATGGCACGTATGGTAGAAAAAAATTGAAACTGTTACACTTTCAGAAACTTTGACGTTCCGTGTCATAATTATATCAGTTTTTTTAGCAATAGCCTTTTAATCGGTTTGGGCGGCAACAATTATTTATCTGTGCCTATACGCCTAATATTGTTCTATATACATGCAAAAAATAAAGAAAATCGAAGGTGTAGTAGACGGTCGTTATAACAGAAAACTCCACCATTTTTGACTTTTTAACTTTTGTCTTGCGTTTATCACACATCAAAAAGATTTCTGTTACCCTACGCTGGATTTTCATTTTTTTGAGTAAAACTACACTAAAATATGCTGAAACTATTTCTGAACTAAAAACTTATGGCACGTAATTAAAACTGTTACACTTTCAGAAACTTTGACGTTCCGTGACATACTTATGTATATCAGTTTTTTTAGCAATAGCCTCTTAATCGGTTTGGGCGGCAACAAGTTTTTGTCTGTGCCTATATGTCTAGTATTGTTCTATATACATGCAAAAAATAAAATAAATCGAACGTGCAGTAGACGGTCGTTATAACAGAAAACTCCACCCTTTTTGACTCTGACATTGACTTTTTGATAAAAAGATAAAAAAAATTTAGATAAAAGTTAAACTGTTACACTTTTTCGACGTTCTGTGTCATAATTTTCTTAGCAATACATAGCATCTTCATCAATTTTGGCCGCACCATCAATTTTTACGACAGGTTTTAATATTTCAACATCAACAGGTTAATATTTCAACATATATTATTTAGTTATCAACATCAGCAATGTTATTTAGTTAACCTGTAATTCTGGCATCACATCTCAGCATTTGGCACACAGCTTAGCCTGTTGTGTGCAAAAAATTAGAAAAATTCATCGGGAGCTAGATACATATATGAACCTGTCCTTTTGCTCTCTCTGCTGTCTATCCGGTTGTCTATTCGGTATTTCGTTTCCATATAGATTTTCTTACACAGGCGCTAGGTTACTCGCTAGGCAACAGCTTAAATGGTAAGGAGCTATTTGCGGCATTCTCTGCATGCCAGAGTTTTTTATGATGCCAAAATAATTTGCTTTTGTGTAGGCAGGAAATTAGGTGCTTTTCTTAGTTTTTCTTACTATGTATGGTTAAATGGGACTTATTGTGCAATTACGACAAACAAGAACCGAAAATAGCATGACAGCAGTCTAATAGAACGCAAAAATAGTAATCAAATATACTATACAGTAGTTAGAACTACATAGCATGATTTCTATTTGAATGCAATGAAAACAATAAGGCATACAGAGTTGATTACTAGTAAAGGATTAAGTTTCGCCTGACATTTGTTTTTTCCACAGTTCAAATTTCAGTCTAAACTTTGGTATAGGTCCAATCTGCGCTTGGAACCCCAAAACAAAAATTTCCCCGTTGCTTCAATGCAGGTTGCGTTTTTACTATTCATAAGATCACTTGCTTCATTATACGTCTCAAAAAAATGTGGCCTTCAATCGCTGTAACAAGGGCACATTAAAAGAAAATGCTCTTCGTCTTCAATGACATTAAGATGACATAAACGACAAATACGATTTTCACGAGGAACACGGTGTGTGCTACATCTACATCTATATCTACATCTACATCTACATTACAGCTACATCTCGAGATTGTGTGATCTCAGCCTAAGCCTCATTAATGCACATAAATAGTTAAAATTCATTTTAACTAAAAAATAGTATCCAATCAAAACTGAATAACTGACATTCTATACTCATACAGTTTGCACACAAAAAGTAATATGCTTGTTTCAATATGTAAATGCTGCGCGAGTAACCTACTTGTCTAATATTTCAGAAAAGCTAATCATATTGTAGAAGTTGATATCCTGATGTTATATGCAAATATGCTATCAATAATATTTGTACAATTTGTATTTGCAATTTTAATTAATTTATCCGGATGCAATGCCAATATAATCATAAATGAAATAAACACAGTCTCTCGAGCACGCCATGGCCATGGTCAATTTGTAGAGTTGCGTTATACGGAACCATGTTTGTTTAAACGTTTTCAATCCAGTCTCAATTCTTCGCAAGGATGTCTAACGGATCAATACCTTATATGGGTAATTTACAATAATTTAATTAACAATTTTGAAAAGCAACAACAATTTTTTAGTAAAAGCCATACATGTATGAGGAGAAGGGATGGGGGGTCCCCCTCCAAAATCGAGGAGCCGGAGGGGAGGGTCCCTAAAATTTGGGCCAAGTTTAGAAAAATGGCCCTTTTTTGCAAAATTTTTAAAAAACATTGCAAAATTTAGGGCATTTTTGGGCGATCAGTAGGGAGGGTCTCCAAAATTTGGCCGAAGTGTCCCCCCTAAATTTTGACCCTTTACATGTATGGTAGAAGCTTCAATGTTATTCAATGTATTTAAAGTTCTTTTCAGTCGGTTCAGCATTAGTGGACCCAACGGAAGGAATCAAAAGAAAGCAAAACGAAGTTATTACCTTCAAACTACAAATAGCAAGAAAACTTGAAAAAATTACTTAAACATGCACGATATTTTGAAAAAATACTTCAAATTGCAGGATATCTTGGTTTGCTACGGTGTTTGCTAGTTTTGCTAGTTTTATGTTCATATTTTAGGTCAATGGAGCGGGAAAGTTGCAGAAAATGCTAAACCTGAGCAATTACTGCTTCCAAAAATCCGAATTTTTACTCATCTTACCGAATCGAAAATTTCGCAACAACATGGTGGTTTTACATTATAACCGTCCAAAGTATGCATTTAGTTCTACCTAACAGTCTGCTCAACTATTAATTTTACAAAAGGGTATATATAATAATTTGTAGTTCAATAGTTACGTAGTTTTACATTCCAAATTAAGTAGTAAAACTCATTTATCTGTATGTATATATCCTTATATATGTATATTGAAGCTTCTACCATACATGTAAAGGGTCAAAATTTAGGGGGGACACTCCGGCCAAATTTTGGAGACCCTCCCCACTGATCGACCAAAAATGCCCTAAATTTTGCAATGTTTTTTAAAGATTTTGCAAAAAAGCGCCATTTTTCTAAACTTGGCCCAAATTTTAGGGACCCTCCCCTCCGGCTCCTCGATTTTGGAGGGGGACCCCCCATCCCTTCTCCTCATACATGTATGGCTTTTACTAAAAAATTGCTGTTGCTTTTCAAAATTGTTAATTAAATTATTGTAAATTACCCATATAAGGTATTGATCCGTTAGACATCCTTGCGAAGAATTGAGACTGGATTGAAAACGTTTGAACAAACATGGTTCCGTATAACGCAACTCTACAAATTGACAAGGGCGTACCCAGGGGGGGGGGAATGGGGGGAATTCCCCCCCCGAAATTTTTTCCAAGTGATTTTTTACACAAGGGTCCCCCCTTTGGTTTTTATGGTCCGGCCGGAAAAATTTTCTGATACGTCTCCAATTGACTAAATTTGGCTTAAAAATCAAAATTTTTCCCAAATTTTTTTCTGGGGGCTGCCGCCCCCAGACCCCTGCGACTCTATGGCTTACTATTCCTTGGGATTGTCTTTCGTCAAAGCCTATGCATGTATACACAAGTACATTGTGCTGCATGTGCATGTCTACACGAGTATATTATGCTATATTTACTTGTGGAATACACTGTCTGATATGACACTCCCATCTTTTGTTCTAAATATTGTCGGAAAAAATGGCTGATACGTCTCCAGTTGACCAAATTCGGTCTAAAAATTGGAAAAATCGCCAATTTTTTTCTGGGGGCTGCCGCCCCCAGACCCCTGCAACCATGTGTCCTTTGGTTTTCATAGTCCGGCCGGAAAAATTTTCTGATAAGTCTCCAATTGACTAAATTTGGCCGAAAAATAAAAAATTTTCCCAATTTTTTTCTGGGGGCTGCCGCCCCCAGACCCCTGCAACCGTGGGGATTAGTAAGCTTGCGTTTGTAAGGCGTTTTATGAGTGTTAAAAATGCTAAAAGTGCATTTTAACCCATTACCAAAAATCGAAAAGTCATTCCCCCCCCGAAATTTTTTTCTGGGTACGCCACTGCAAATTGACCATGGCCATGGCGTGCTCGAGAGACTGTGTTTATTTCATTTATGATTATATTGGCATTGCATCCGGATAAATTAATTAAAATTGCAAATACAAATTGTACAAATATTATTGATAGCATATTTGCATATAACATCAGGATATCAACTTCTATAATATGATTAGCTTTTCTGAAATATTAGACAAGTAGGTTACTCGCGCAGCATTTACATATTGAAACAAGCATATTACTTTTTGTGTGCAAACTGTATGAGTATAGAATGTCCAAATCAGCGTAAATGGGTCTGTGCTGTAGTAAACATGCTACGTAGAATGAATGCTGTGCATCTGTGGCTGGACCAGAACGTTGATAATCCAGCCCAGTTTATTACTGAAAGTCGAAAGTGGTTAATTGATCGACTGAATGGCAACTTGAACTAGCTCGTTTGTCTAGCTTAGATTTTGAAACATTGAAATTGAAAACAGTGATTGAAATTTAAAACAGTGATTGGATATTATTTTTCAGTTTTGATTGGATACTACTTTTCAGTTAAAATGAATTTTAACTATTTATGTGCATTAATGAGGCTTAGGCTGAGATCACACAATCTCGAGATAGAGCGCGGAAGATGGCATAGATGTAGCACACACCGTGTTCCTCGTGAAAATCGTATTTGTCGTTTATGTCATCTTAATGTCATTGAAGACGAAGAGCATTTTCTTTTAATGTGCCCTCGTCACAGCGATTGAAGGCCACATTTTTTTGAGACGTATACTGAAGCAAGTGATCTTATGAATAGTAAAAACGCAACCTACATTGAAGCAACGGGGAAATTTTTGTTTTGGGGTTCCAAGCGCAGATTGGAGCTATACCAAAGTTTAGACTGAAATTTGAACTGTGGAAAAAACAAATGTCAGGCGAAACTTAATCCTTTACTAGCAATCACTCTGTATGCCTTATCGTTTTCATTGCATTCAAACAGAAATCATGCTATGTAGTTCTAACTACTATATAGTATATTTTATTACTATTTTTGTGTTCTATTAGACTGATGTCATGCTATTTTCGGTTCTTGTTTGTCGTAATTGTAAAATAAGTCCCATTTAACCATACATAGTAAGAAAAACTAAGAAAAGCACCTAATTTCCTGCCTACACAAAAGCAAATTATTTTGGCATCATAAAAAACTCTGGCATGCAGAGAATGCCGCAAATAGCTCCTTACCATTCAAGCTGTTGCCTAGCGAGTAACCTAGCGCCTGTGTAAGAAAATCTATATGGAAACGAAATACCGAATAGACAACCGGATAGACAGCAGAGA
>JASANF010012599.1:0-87528 GCA_030248245.1 Trissonchulus sp. WLG1_4 | reverse complement strand
ATTGATTCTGGGAGCTGGGACCTTAAATAACTATGCATTTGACCGTGGTGTCTCGGCATCTGAAAATTATTCAATATACACGCTTTACAGTGCGGTCCCAACCCAAATAGAACTTAAATATCACGTCAATGTCGGTACTTTGCTGGGAAGCTAAGCATAGTTTTGAATTTTAGCATGCTGAAAAACACTATATACAAGGATGCAGATTTGCTTAAAAAAGTACAAAACGGGCACTGCAGTAGTTGCAGGGGTCTGGGCCTGGGGGCGGCAGGCCGGCAGCCCCCAGAAGCGGGTAGCCAAGTATATATCTGGTGTTTCGGGACTAAACTCAGTTCCCCTGAAGACGGCATCAATACGCCACATTTTTGTGGCATGAACTGCACTGTAAACACGCAGCTTTTTAGCAGATATACATAATAGAATTCTCCTATTCCAAACTTAGATACTAGCGCGCATACATGGGCGTGGGGGGGTTTGGGGGGGGGGGTTTTCACCCCCCCCCCCCCCCAGAAGGCATCATCACCCCCCCCAGACAGGTGCTTCACCCCCCCCAGAATGCTTTGAAGGTAGCTCACGAAACAAAAATCGGTGGCTCACGAAGCGAAATTGGTGGTTCACGAAGCAAAAATGGCCGGAAAATTGCTCCGCACCCCCCCCCCCCCCGGTGGCTCACCCCCCCCCAGAATTCGGTAGCTGCCCACGTATGCTAGCGCGGCAATCGTATTATACCGATTGGCATTAATTGATGCGTTTAAGAAACTTGTGAGCATGCTTCGACACTTTTTTCGAATCATAATCTTAATCATAACTAATCATAATATGTTGTAAACTGTCATTGAAACAAATTGTAGCTTGAAACGTTAGATACATGGAAAAATTTTACAATTTTGACGGTTTTGACGCAATTTTGGAAAGTTTTTCAAAAATTTCGCGATGAAAATGCTATTTTCGGCACTTTTTCGCCAAATCAGCTATGACCTCGGTCAGCCTAAGCCGAAAAAAATGCGTCACGGCCCACGGGACGCACATGGCCAAAAAAAAGTGCGAAATTTCAGAAAAAAAGTGCGGCGTTTCGCACTTTTTGACGCAAAAAAACACTGCAGAAAAACCAGTGAATCTGAGTAGCTGACGCAGAAAAACCGGTGATGCGAATTTCCTCTGAATCACTGGAGATAGACATTTCGCGTTTTTCGGACAGGCTAGTTTAAATTTTGGATCTCTAAATTTCGTTTGAAAAATCTGAAACTAGTTCTAAAAATTGGAATCGAAGACAAATTCAGACAGATTCAAAAGAAGAATTCAGACAAAATTTAATTTCCTAATGAATTAATTTCCTGTGAAAACCCAGGCCAACTGTGTATATACAACTTTTTTTCAGGTAACCTGACATAAGATGACCTGAATTTCGCTAAAATTTATCTGAAATTTCTCTGAAAGTCGGTAAAATGTGTCTAAATGAAAAGGGTAAGAAACATGAAACTGAAAAATTTAACAAAAAAATTTATATACCGAATTTTCAGATTCCTGGTTTTCTTGTGTATATAAAGTATTGGGTATTGGTTAAGGTGGTAGTAACGATTTCGACGATTTCTTACATTAGAAATTAGAGAAATCTTTTTTTTGAAGCGAATAGTAAACTAGTCTAAAAGTAACCATAATTTTATGAAACTAGATCAAAATATACACAAATAATATTTTAATCAGTTCAAAATGTACAAGATAAGACTAGCTACCACGCTGGCTTACTGTTTAGTAAGCCAATTTAGTAGCTAGTCTCAAACTAAGAATTTTGACAAATAAAAAAAAACCAACATCACAATTTTAGTCTAGTTTACAAAAATTATTGCGGTTTTGCTGTGAGTTTCAAAATTGCGACAAAAACGTGCTTCAAAGTTATATCGTCGAAATCGTTACTACCACCTTAAGTAACCAGTGCACACGGTGACCAGTGACCACACAAAAAGTACTAGTAGTTTAATTATTATAAATCCTCAAGATGTTCACATCCTAACATTAAAGTTTTGCCAAAAAGCTAGTGCAACACTTATATAAATTTCAGCAACAGTTAGTTGGCCAGGCATCATGTCAACCGTCAGTCCTCATGCGACGCCCAGTTATTCGTTCATGTCCGAACTATTGGAGGGCGTCGACCCCTGCGACAGTCTTGAGGAGCAATCGCTATTTGCGGCCGTCTTGGACCAGGATTTTGACTGTCCCCTATTTGATGATCACGTGGAAAGCACCAATTCGTCGAGCTCAGCGGAGGAGGAGAGGGATAAGGCAGGGAGCTCTCGCTCTAGCACTGAGACTCCCGCTTCGTTTGGCAGCCATGAAATAGAGACACCGGTGAAAGGGGTCAGTTTTGGCTGCATTTGGTTGATTTAGTGAGATTTTCTGTTGTATGTTCACGTACAGTATAGTGGTGCGGGAAAAAAACCCTATTTTCAACTTTTCGGGTCGTCCTGTGCTCCACATAAATCGGATCCATTAATGCTCGCGGCTGTTATAACGGCCATCTTTCGCCTAACTGTTGCACTAATAAAATGGATTGTAACCACTCACGTTTCTGAGTAATGAGTCTCGAAACCTCCAGGAAAAAAAACCCTATGCGGGAAAAAAAACCCTAATGCGGGGAAAAAAAACCCTATCACTTTTTCTGGTTGTTCTATTAGCAGGGAATATAAACACAATTTCATCGTGTTCTACAACTCTTAGGCTGCAGTATGGACTAAAAAAACCGTTTCTGCGACATCCATGTGACTCACAACAGTGGCGTAGCCAGAAAAAAATTTCGGGGGGGGGAATGACTTTTTGATTTTTTGAAATGTGTTAAAATGCACTTAATTGCTATTTTTAACGCAAAAAACGACACATAAAATAGCATTTTTCGGTCAAAAACAATGCTAATTTTCGATCACAGCAGCATCGGACGTAAAATTGGAGCTCAAAACTCCGAAAATTACAAAAATGATGGGCCGGCAAAGGGTCCGGAAGCTAGCAAATCTGCAAATTTTCCGAAATTTTTTGACATTAACAACTGTACATTTACTAAAATTGGCATTGTTGTAACAATAAAACTGCTAAAACGATACATTATACAGTGTATTAAGCAAATACATAGTGCACAATTCAACTATATGCATATACATATGCTTTCATGCAAGACAAAAGCAAAGATCACTAAGCCAAATAGTTGCAGGGGTCTGGGGGCGGCAGCCCCCAGAAAAAAAATTGGGGAAAATTTTGCTTTTTAGGCCAAATTTGGTCAATTGGAGACGTATCGGAAATTTTTTCCGGCCGGACCATAAAAACCAAAGGGGGGACCCTTGTGTAAATTTTCAGTCGGAAAAAATTTCGGGGGGGGGGGGGGGGGGCCAATTCCCCCCATTCCCCCCCCCCCCCTGGCTACGCCCCTGACTCACAATGATTCTTCAAAAATCGACCCGTTTTGGCAGAAATGACTTCTGCCCAAATAGGCATTTTTTCCGTATTTAAAAGCATTAAAAACAGATTTTTGCGCTTATTACGTGAGAAACAGCGGACAAACACCGCCCGCGTTTATCATTCTTGGATTTAATTGGTACGCAGCAGCTAAAACCTAAATATTGCAAAAAATGCCAAATTTTGGTGAAACATCATCAAAACAGGTTTCGTAAGGGGTGTCGGGGTATGGCCCAAAATGACAAAAACGACGTTTTGCGGCCGAATAAACGGTTTTAATGAACTCTACGCATGTTGTTAGCCCAGATGAACTAACTTTAGTAGCAACAATGGGTGAGTTTAGCAAAAAAATGCCGCCAAACAAAATAGGGTTTTTTTTCCCCGCAATAGGGTTTTTTTTCCCGCACAAACTTTGACCAGTCACTGGTCAACCACAGCGTTTTTCACGGTTTTCGAGCTTCAGAAGTATAGAGGAAAGGTAACTCTCTTGAAAAATGCAAACGGCGTTGGTCAAAAGTGTTTTTGTGAAAAATTATGACAAGTCAAAAATTTGGAAAATTTTGTCACTTTGGAATTTTTCAACATGCAAAATTTTGAAATTTTATAAAAAACGCTACAGGCCTCAAAACTGCACAGAAATTGGTGTGGTAAGTCAGTTTGGGATGCGCTTTCCACCTGCATACTCAAAAAGGTCCTATGTCGTGAGGTTCGGCCAGGAAGCACTAGGGTTTTTTTTCCCCGCAAAACGCGTAGGGTTTTTTTCCCCGCACCACTATACATTTGTATGTCAAAGGTTTGACAGAGATTTGCGGATTTGAAACTCCGGTGAAAGTCTTTCTCAGACATATGTATGGGACAAGCCCCTTTGTTTTCTACTAAGGAAAACTGTCGACTCTTGATAGCTGTAAAATATTCGGAAAAGCCGAAAAAAGTTGCGAAAAACATCAGAATTTGCAAAAAATGCAAATTTTCATCTACAAAAAATTGAAATTTTGGCGTTTTTGTGAGTTCAAGTTCCTCAAATAACTAACTATTCTAATTTGGCTATTTAATCAGGGTTGGCGCGACAGCGCCCAACCCTAGAATAGGAAAATTTAGCACTATTGCGGATTTTGAGAATTTGAACTTTTTGCAGCGTGTAGGGTGCGGAAAACAGTGTCTGCCCTACGAAGATCATATTCCTATTCTCAACAGGTATACCTAGTCCACCTACTTTGACGAGCTCACACGAATTGCATATTCTCGTTAATAAAGTCTTGTACCAATGCTTTTACAAGCTCAGCCTAAGTATTTTTCCGCTTTAGACAGACAGTAACCTATTCTACCCAAGGAGCCGCCCGACAAGGGCATTTTTCTTTACTAGTATCATTAATTGCATCTCTTTTCAGGGTAAATGTATGAATTTTGAAGATTTACAGCAATCAAACAAACAGTTTTTATGTCGAAAATGCGGAGCGAAGTTTACGCGGAAATCGTAAGTATACTGTCGGTTACCAAAATATGAAAACTATGATTTATATATTATATGATGTGTATGTATACTATATATCATGAGAATACTAATACATAATATATATAGCAAGCGGGGAAAAAACCCACCCCATTTTTTGGGGGAAAACGCACCCCAGTTCCAGAACTTGGGTACGTGGTATAGGTGTAAAAATTTGGCAGCGTGTAGTACAGTCCCTGTAGGCAAACGAGCGGTATTCAAAAGGGGTCTCGGTGGTATTTTTTATGAGTCAAAAATTGGACCCCCCCATTTTTGACCCGACATGGCTCAAAGGGAGGTAAATTTTGGAGTCTCATTTCTCAGCACTAAGAGATGCGAGCTCAAATGTATGTTACAGAGGACTATTCTTCCTCTATTCATGACCGCAGTGGCAGGTCCCTCCTTCTTTCGTACGAGGGGGGGCATGATCGTAATTCGACTGGGTAAAAAAAACCAATGTGGGCGTGGGGGAAAAGCCCCACTTTTTGAAAATGGTCTGGTGATGTCGAAAAACCTAGTAGCTACCATAAAAGACTCATGGTAGTGCAAAAGACGTTTTATTGCTAGCATACTGACGCATACTGACGCTTTCTTGATTGAGTTCTGGAATACGGGCCTAATAGTCGGACTTTGTCATTTTGAGGTCCTTTTGCAGCGGAAAGTAGTATTCTCTGCTACTATAGCCAGTTTTTTGTATGTTTTTAATTATGACCTGTTAATTTCTCTTGTTTAAACGCCAAATAACCGAATAAAATTAAAATATGGCCGTCACGACCAGTCACACCCACTTACGGTACCCCTCACTGAGGGTCGATGGCGTAAAAAGTAGCCATAAAGTGCAAATTTTGTAAATGTACTTGCAGACATTCTTGTTAGCGGTTGAACTCATTGACTCGTTGAAGACTCGTTCATGAAGAATAAACTTTTCGGTTAGACTTTCAAGTAGTATATATTATATATATATGCAGGACTCATGAAAGATGTCATGATCTCAGAGCTGTGCAAAGTTTACTGCCATAATTAAAGTCTTGTTTTATAAGTGTTTTAGCAATTTACAGCGACATGTGGCCAGTTGTTGCGATCGTAAGATAGCGAAGACGCTAAGTGGACCCAAAGAACACCGTTGTAGAATTTGCTGCAAGGTTAAAAAGCTTTAGTTTTTTTTATTTGCATGGAAGAATTTTTGGTGTTTTATGTTTATCATATTGCCCTGATTGACAGGCAGTATACCGTATAATATGTTTCGCGGAAGCCGACGCTTGCTGCTAACCATTAAGGGTCAGTTTCTAAAATGAATGAAATGGATAAAATTTTTTTGCCAATAACTGGAGAAACACTAGAACTATTATAACTTATGTATAAAATAATCTTTGGGTCCTTGTCCTATATCCGGGACTTTTCTAAAAATCCCGAACAGCGCCGTATATATATATATATATATATATATATATATATATATATATATATATATATATATATAATATATATATCAGGGTTGGCAAGTCTAAGTCTCGGGTTTGCAACCGAGACCGAGACCGAGAGCGAGACCGAGACCAAGCAACCGAGACCACCCAAACGAGACCTACGAGACCGAGACCAGCCCTTGGGGGGTCCTTTTTTCAAGTTTCAATTTTAAAAATTTGAAATACTTTGAAATGTGAAAAAATAGTGCTTAAGCTACAAAAAGTGACCATCAGGTTAGGTTTATGAGTGTATGACTTGCGAAGTTGCGAGAAACTTAACATTGTAAACGACCGCAAGTATAAGAGTAGGTGATTGACAGCCGGACAATATGATTATTTTTCCGCAATTCTGTCAGCTTTTGGAGTGTTTTAAAAGTTTCGCACACTTCTTCGCATACCACAGTGTGTTTTATAGTGCATTGCATACATATTATTTGCACTTTGACAGTCTGACTCAGGTGCCAGCGTAGAATCGTCCGTGCTGGTGCAGTGGTGCACTGGTGCTACTATCAGAAGTGCTAATAGGAGCATCATCACGGACCAGAAAAGTTTCTCCAGCTGACACAGTTAGGTGGGGGGGGGAAGGTTTGATGCCTCAACCACTCCATAGCCCAAAAAGCATTTGATTGTGCCTAGGTTTTTTCAGATACTTAATGCTTTGACATGCGTTGAGAGGTTGGGGCTCAAGAAATTCAATTAAACTGCCACCCAATTTGCGCTTCGTAACGTTTGCTGAAACCAGCAAATTTTTAGTTACAAATCAACTACGAAGTTAGCACTGTTTGGTAAATGATGGTCAGTATTTCTATATACTGTTTAACATTATGCTTGAGTGGTTCCACATACAAATGCAATATCGCTAAGTCAGACAACCCATTCTATGTATCTCAAACTTTAATTAATAGCTTGATGTACAAAGTTTAAACTTGAAGTTAGTTTGCCTGTGAACTGACATTCTTCTGCAGCAGACAGTTTTGAACATTCCATGCTTGGCATTCTATTTGGAATTGTAAATCGTAAAAAAAATTTTCGTGATCGTAAAAAAATTTGAAAACTTCTAGCCTCATCTGAAAAACCGAGACCACCCTATGGCAGGTCTCGGTTTTCCTACCGAGACCGAGACCGAGACCAGCCTAGTCTCGGATTTTTTACGAGACCGAGACCGAGACCGAGACCGAGACTGCCAACCCTGATATATATAATGGTATAATAAAGGCCCTGCGGAAACACAAAAACTCTTGGAGCTTGTTCATTCCCGCAGGGCCATTATATATACCATTTCCGGCACTGTTCGTGATTAAGGGTGCCGGATTTTTAGTCAAGTACCGGACATAGGACTTGGCCAATGGTTGCGACTTGCGTTGTTTATATATTATGTCATTTTTTATTTGAAGTTTAGGTTTTCTACACAAATGCCCACTTGAAAAGACACCTGTTGCATCACGCGAAAGATGAAGCCAGAATGCACGAGTGTATCATTTGCGGAAAACGGTTCACGCAAAAAGCGCACGCAAAACGGTAGGGTTAATATTGTCATTTACTTGTGTTTATATTTTATGCCATTCTGAAGTAAATGCACAAGATTAAGCTAGTGCCTGGGGGTCGTTGCACCAACTTACAAGTCTTACAATTGTAACAATTGTAAGTGGAAAATCAGATAATTCGTAATTAAATTATATAATAAATTCTTAACGAATCACCCGATTTCACACTTACAATTGTTACAATTGTAAGATTTGTAATTTGGTGCAACCACCCCCTGGTCATAAGAAAGCCAGTGCGTGTTCAAAATTATTGCAAGTTCATTACATGTACACCAATTAAATTAAATCACCATAGACGTACTATTTAAGGGCTTAAGTCTTTACCAGGGGCCGTATTCTCAAAATTACCTGCAGGTAAGGTTAGGCGAAATTTACTCGCATGTAAGGTGGAGGTAAAGTTAATTCTGTGGGTAAAGGTAAAGTTAAAATTGGAGACAAGGTTAACATCGACGGTTGAGGTAAAAAATTTTCACAATACATTAACTTTAGCTGCAAAACAAGATAAAGCACTTGCTATCACGTTGGCTTTAGTCATTATTTGAGAATACGACTTTACCTTCACCTTATCTGTGGGTAAAGTTAGCCTTACTTGACGTGCAGGTAATTTTGAGAATACGGCCAAAGATGTCCATAATGCCAATCGCAGACAACAGGGGTCTGGTGACGGTATTCAGCAAAGAAGTTAAATTTTAAAAAGACACCTCAGACTTATAGAAAACGTGGAAACGTCACGTTTTCCACAGTTCTAGCTGCGATTCAGGAACGAAATCCGATTTTAAAACTGATTCTGATGGTATATTTTCCCTCTTTTGTTGACCTAAACTAGTTTGTATTTTTTAATTTTAATTCCTCTGCTCATTCATTATTTTAGTCATCTGAAAATTCACGGCGTGCAAGCGAGCGATTCTGGAGATGTGGGCGGCGGCGGTCGAAACCAGTGCAGTGAATGTTTCAAAGAGTTTCCCGAGCGGTCGTCCATGTTGCGACACGAGCGGCTGGTTCACCAACAACCTGACCAGCTGGTCTGTGGCATTTGCGGAGAGTCCTTTACCTCCGCCCTTCGCTACCGATCGCACCAAGAGTGGCACATGGGTTGGTGATTATATATGCCATACATATAACGGGGTCAAAATTCAAATTTTGGGGACCCTCCCCCCATAATCGACCAAAAATACCCCCAAATTTTGCAAAATTTTGTAAAGCCATTTTTTCAAAATTTTGCCCAAATTTTGGGGACCTTCCCCCGACTCCAAGATTTACGGGAGGCCCCCGACCTCCCCGCCCATGTATGATATATACTGCATGGACTGGCTACAAGAGTCGTCGTGTTGTCCAAAAGAGCCTTAAAATTCGAAACCCGGTTTATGCTTATTTTTTTCGAAAATTTTGAGTTTGCGTCTCACAGTGCGTTCAGACGCAATGACATTCAGCTGGACGCAAACTTTTTTAGCGGGACACAAACTGGACGCAGTGATTTTTTTGCAAATCTGACTAAAAGATCCTCAAATATAAAGGCCATGAACAGGTGCTGGTGCCTGAATTGTGAAAAAAATTCCGAAACGTCTCCAATCGACCAAATTTGCCCTAAAAATTTAAAAATTTATATTTTTCTTTTTGGTGCTGCTGTGAGGCCCAAACTCAGCAGCTTAGTGGCCACTGCTTTTATACTTCATAAAAACATAAAATATACATGTGTACATACATGTAACAAGGTTAAAATTTTTGGGAAGGCCTCTCCGGCCAAATTTTGGGGACCCTGCCCCCCCTGATCGACCAAAAATACCTTAAATTTTGCGAAATTTTGTAAGATTTTCCCAAAAAAGCAATGTACAGGTTTTTTACTTTTCGTACCCTTTCTGTGCATTTTTTAATGTTTTCAAGAGTATTTTAAGTCGTTTAAATGCTTTTAGTAGCATTTTTTACAAATAAAGTTTTTATCTTTTTGGGCTTTTTAAACACAAAAACTCTGGGTCTCTTGAACGAGGTCATGATACTGCCTTCGCAAGAAAAGCGTTCGTTGACTTGTTAACATACAAACGGTATCGTTTTCCGTTGAGATTGTTTCAGTTTTAGATAGAGAGCAGATACTTTCGCGCCGTTTTTGCGCGCCAAAGTATAGCAATATTTGAATTTACAACACTTTTGGAACTTTGTGGTTTAATTCATTTTGTGTTTGAAATTCGAATTCAATTGTTAAAATTGTCAAAATCTGTATTTTAATCCAATACAAATAGTCGACAAGTCATTCCCCGAACTTTCTTTCTGGGTACACCAGTGTTTTTTGCGTCGAAAGTGCGAAACGCCGCTTTTTTTCTGAAATTTCGCACTTTTTCGGTCATGTGCGTCATGTGACGCACTTTTTTTCAGCTGAAGCTGAAGCAGAAAAAAATCTTAGCTGATTTGGTTCAAAAAGTGACGAAAATAGC
This sequence comes from Trissonchulus sp. WLG1_4, assembly GCA_030248245.1. Taxonomy (NCBI): domain Eukaryota; kingdom Metazoa; phylum Nematoda; class Enoplea; order Enoplida; family Ironidae; genus Trissonchulus; species Trissonchulus sp. WLG1_4. The sequence goes on along the minus strand of JASANF010012599.1, from coordinate 77,165 downwards.
ATTTTCTTAGCTAAATTTTTGAAAAAATTCCAAAATTGCGTCGAAACTATCAAATATATATAAAATTTTTCCTAGTCTCTAACGATTCAAGCTTCAACTACAACTACAATTGGTTTCGATAACAGTTTAAAACCCATACATATATTCTGATTAGTTATGACTATGTAGTGTTATGACTTTCGTCCCAACACTAGTCCCTAAATTTAGAAGTTAAACTCGTCTTTCGTACACTCTTACTTTGGTTTTATTGGCCCCGCCGGAAAAATTCCCGATACGTCTCCAATTGACTAAATTCTGCGTAAAAACTATAAAAGTGTCCGAATTTTGGCCTGCCCCCAGACCTCTGCAACTTAGCGACTTGGTAATCTGGCGTTTGGAATGCAATTTCAAGTTGTCAAATTTCTAAAACGTGCATTTTACACGTCATTACCAAAATTTTACAAAGAATTCTAGTTTCAAAATTTTTGTGGCTACGCTACTGTTTCTATTATTGGCGAATGGCGAGGGTCGGTCACCGAGAATGTCAATAACGTGAATAATGTATTGAATATACCGATAAAAAGCACGGTCCCACCTGTACGCACTGTCATTTTGTGGGACGCAAAATGGACGAAGTCTCGGATTTGGAAAAAAGCCCTGTTTTGAGAATTTTTGCTTGATCTAAAGAAGCAAGGATTTTCCAAGTATGTATAAGTCCTTTGAGACCCCTCCAACATTGCTATGCTTTTAGCGGCTGTACGCCATGTTCTTGTTTGCAGGCGAACGTCCATATCACTGTAAAGAGTGCGACCAGTGTTTCAAGCAGAACTGCGACCTGCAGTCTCACATTGCCTCCGCGCACACGCGTCTGCCGCGATTCCAATGCCGTCTCTGCGACGAACGCTTCATTCAGCGTACGCAACTCGATCGCCACCTGTTGCGCCTGCACGCACCTCTCTCTGGCGGCTACAGCTGTTCCCTTTGTGACGCCAGTGGCGGCGACTGGTTTGATGCTAGCGCCAGCTTCTTGTTGCACCTCAAAAGCGTGCATCGCATTGCGACGGCCAAAATTTGCAAGTATTATGGCGAGCATTTTGGCAGTGAGGCTTCGTGTCAGGCGCATATTTCTGCCAAACACTTTGTGCGACTGTGGCAGTGTGCACAGTGTATGGATTTGATGCCGGAAGGAATTAATTGTGATTGTTGATCAGATTAGCTCGTATGGTTTTGGGATTTTACGGATTAGATTAACTTTTACTTGATTAGTCACTGATACATCGAGTATATATAGGATAATTTTACAGCTAGTAGTATATTTGGATGAGGGGGTGGACAAGAGTCTTATTTTGCTATCCTACCGGCAAGTCTATACACAGTGTGCGCGCGTGTGTTTTTTCAAAAACATCAAATTTCTGTTAACGTTCTGGATTTAGCCTTTGGCTTTTTGCCCTAGGGTTAGTTAGGCTCAGTTTTCAAATTTTTGAATTTAAGTTTCAGTACAGTATGTTTATCTGGTGCTGTGTTTTAGCCAAGTAATTTAAACTAGTCCGCTGAAGCCTGTTCTTGATTAGGCACTCGAAAGGTTGACTGTAAAATTATGATAAGTGGAAGGAAAACTTTGAGATATTTAAATAAAGATGGTTGAAGCGCTTAAACTTGGATGGGTCGGCAACTCGGTAACATGTTTATTAAAACCTCCGGCTAACAAATTTTGCTATCATGTTATTACAGTTTACAAGAACAGAAGTTCCTATGGGTTAGTAACAACGAAAGTTATGTCGACGAAAGCTTTTATGATTGAGGATGTTTTGTGGAATATATTTTAACTAATTTACTGACAGCTAGTAGCACTGAAAGAATCTTATCAAATTTAAATTGTATACTGTTTTAAATTCGTGCAAGATGTATAATTATTGCTTTGCTGTTGGTCGTTCTTCACGTGTCTTTTTGTCATTGCTGTAATTTGTGTGATCGTATTTATTGCTGTAATGTTATTTATTAATAAAAGTTTATTAATTACCAGTTTTACTATATTGTGAAGCATATTGTGTTGTGTTTTTTGCATTATTGTATCGAAATGCATAAGTTACAATCAGTTTTCATTATGAACGTAATCAGAAATAGTATCTATTCTGCATAAGATGGTAGTGCAACGCAAACAGGAAATTTTTTAAAAATCGAGACTGCGACGTCAGTAGGTGCTGTATGTAATAAGGCCCGGTTCACACAGACTTAGTTTTTACTTATTTTATTGTTGCAAAAGTGTTAATGCAGGCTTAATTTTTACTTCAGGATTGTCGCATTCGATTGGCTGGCTTTGGCGCAGTTGTATGTCAAAAAGCAAATCTAACCAATAAAAATGAAGCTCAATAGGCGGAGCTTCTGTTATAGCATTCTGATTGGCTAGATTGCAAAAGTAAACAGTACGTTCTTTACGAACTGAAATTTTTACTTTTGGGCCAAAAGGAAAAAGTACGTCTGTGTGAACCGTGCTTTAGTAGCTTAGTAAACAACAACATTTCATAACTCTAGTTCTAGTAAACGAAGCTATGGTTACTAATCTACGAAAGAGTTGCGATTCTGGTGTAAGTGCGCTAAGAACTAGAATTTACCAATGTTTCCAAACGTCTTTGAAAAAAGTGAAAAAAAATTGCGGTGGTATCTTAGCCAAAGATTGACCCCGTCCCCTTTGAAAAAAGACTATTACGTCTTTTTTTGCCTAGAGCACGTCTCTTTTTTTCCTACTAAAACTCCCCCCACCCCTAATGGTGGTTGCTTTAAGGCCGGCATAATTTTGGCTCGCTTCATGCATTTTTGGGGGAGTGGCGATAGCCCCCCATTTTTTTTGCATGCCCACCAATTTTCAGTAAGCATCGTGAAATTTTTCAGAAAACAGTAATTTGCGGTTTTTTGCGCACTCGAGCTTTTTTGGACCATAGATTTATTTGCGGAGGTTTTTGTTCAGGCAAGGAAAAAGGAATCATCACTGTGAACTTCAAATATTTAGTTTTTCAATGTAGGTAATATTGATAAAATCTGCAGTTTAAAGGGCGACTAGGTAATTGAAATTTGAAAGTCCCCCCAAGACCCGTCCCGAACCGCTTTTAAAACTACCCTTTACAGAGACAGATATTTTTTACAAACTGTCTAATAATAGGACATACGGTGAAAAGTATTTTAATTCAATCAAGTCAACCATAGCCTACGAAAGACAAGATGTCGCAAAAAATTTAAAGTTTTGTTTAGCTCAGATTTTGTTCGCCATTTGACCTACCATTATTTAAATAATTTTTGTTTTATTTTCAGAATAATTGTCGATAATGTTTGTTGATTGATATTTGGCTGTTTGATTTGTCATCAAATTGGATTAATTCGATCACATTATAGCATTATGATCTATAATTGATTAGTGATGGCGGCAAGATTTTGTGGAGCTGTGGAAACTTTGGATAATTTTTGACCATAAAAAGCCCAGTCCCCCCTCTTCCATGAAAATTATGGCCACGGGAATCAAGCTTGAAAATGGCGGTTGGACCGCTGCAGAGGAAAGCATTGACGCCAGCGAACTAATGAATGCAGTCGATTGTCTGAATGACAATGATGATAGTAGTAGTACTATTACTACTACTAATATGAATACTACTACTACTACTAATAGTAGTAGTATGAATGATCATCGTCAGTTTATGAATGAGTCTACGACGGCGGCGGCGCTGATCAATCGTAGTAGCAATCATCATTCGGCTGCCTTTATGAATGAACACGCCACGCCCAGTTTTACGCCGGGCCAGCATTTTTCATTCATGAACGGCTACGAGACCAGCCAGCCGTTCTGGGGACCCAACTATTCCGGGCCCAGACTCAAAGCTCCGCCCCCCACGGTGATTGGACGACGCAAAACCACAGCCGCCAATCCAGGGGGGTTCAAGTGTCGCGAGTGCAAGGCGCAGTTTGCGACGGAAATTGCGCTGAAAGATCATGAATCGGTGCATGCGCTGGAAAAATCACTGGCCGGAGATAATGGTAACCTAATCGCTATTCATTCATACTTACAGCCGTATGTCCGGTCAGCTGGCGAAATTATGAATGAATCACGCTATTACGTTTTTTATGCGATAATGTCAGTGATGAATTATTTTGCTGTTTGTAGTGGTTTTTTTTGTTGTAATTTGCCGGATGAAGGGACATACGGCTGTGAGTAGGAATGAATCCAGAGGTTTGTTTAAATTAAACTAAACGAGTTGTTGTAGCTTATTAGTAGCTAGCTAGGTAGTGGGTACTAACAGAATCTCTGAAAAGAACATTTTGCTTTTCTTTCCTTTCAATTCATATTTGTAATTGGTTTGTCCGTTTAATCCAGTAATGCAATGAACAATAATGTCCCATTCACACTTGTGCAGCTGAGGAAAGTCTTGTGGGGAGGGGGTTGCGGAGCAACTTTTTTGGCCGTTTTTGCTTCGTGAGCCGCCAATTTTTGCTTCATGAGCTACCTTCAAAACATTCTGGGGGGAGTGGACCTGTCTGGGGGGGGGGGAGCGAAGTAGGGTTGGGGGATCAATCCCCCACGCCCATGTATGGTCCCATTCCGTAACCGAAATGAACCCTTTAATTTTAAAAGCACTTCTTTATTGGTAGCTCACCCGCCCCCAGAATTTGTTAGCTGACCACGTATGGTTACGGCACTCATTTCATGTGGTATGTATCTATCTATAATTATATATTTATATTATATATATTATATATATATATATATATATATATATATATATATTATATATAAATGTATATTATATATATATATATAATATATATATATATATATATATATATATATATATATATATATATATATATATATATATATATATATATGTGTGTGTGTGTGTGTGTTTTTCAGACATTAGCGATACCAATGATTCCAGCTCGGACGATTCGTGTCGCGTGCAGCTGCGCGTGGAAGAGTATCACCAGAGACCGGAGCCTCCCACCGGTTCCTTCCCCCCGGTGCCTCCTCCCTACGGTGCCGGTGCCGGTGCCAAGACCTTCTCCTGTCAAGAGTGCATGATTGTGTTCGGCGCCTATCATGAGTTGCTGGATCACCAGCGCACTGTGCATTGCAGCGAACAGGGACCGATGCAGATGCAGGGTAGGTCTGAGAATCGGGTCAAACTAATTGTTTTTTATTTTTAAGTTTTTTATATCTGACCATAAGGTGGTCAAGCACAGGGTGGTGCACAGATTCAACTCTTCCTTGTTTTGAAACCATACGAGGCTACGAGTATGGCTCCAAAACAAGGGCATCCTAACTACATATGGTGTGTGAGTGTAATGCATGCTTTTAAAATTTATTTTAGGGCAAAGTTTTGGGCCTCACATACCGATCCCGAAGGTTACTAATTGTTCTTATTCACATAGGAAGCATCTTTCGACTCTCAATTACGATTACGTTCTCAATTCGACTCTCACGCTAATTCCACCTTTGAGGGCAGGAAAATTGCGCTGAAAATGAGCTAGAAACGGAAGAGTCGCAAAAAATTTTGCAGATGGCTGAAAAAAACGAAATCAGGAAGTGCCCAACCCCGTCGATGATTGCTTTATTGAATTCTGGTCCTTCAGCTATCACTTGGTTCCAACTCCAAGCTGATTGAGTTACTGGCGAAAAGCCTATAGCATGGATAAATTTGTCGTAATCGTATGCAAAAAGTTAGCCGAATTACTGCGGTCAATGTTTCACAGCAATTGCTCTTGTTTGATTCAATGAAAGCGAGTTTTCATCTGTTTGTTTTTATATTTTCAGCCTCACCCCCTTACCCTTCCGTGGCCCCCCTATCTGCCCCTGCCGGCTGGCCCCCCAAGCCCTCCCCCGGCATGAACGGCGGCTACCCTCCCATCCCCGACCCCCCCGGGAACAAAGTGTCCCATCGTCGTCGCAGTACCCCTGTCAGCGCCCCACAGGGGGGTCCAGGGGAGAAACCGCTCAACATTTGTTCCACCTGTGGCGCTGCCTTCAGTTCCAAAATAGCCCTGCAGGAGCACTCGTACATTCATACGGGCGAAAAGCCATTCACTTGTGATAAATGTGAGTGACGGTTTATGATGGGGTTTGTATTTATTGATTTTTAATCATTATTAATTTTTATTCATTATTTTTTATTTTTATAGTTTATAAAAGTGTGCAATATTTTTTATAAATCTATATTGTTCATGTTTTTTTTATTCGAACTGAACAAGGTAAAGAATTATAAGCTTGGAGATTCTGTTAGAAAATTTGTGGACTAAACCAATTTAACTTGAGCTGCGTTGAGTAGCTCAGATCAGACTAAAGAGAGTTGACTTGACTGCTTACGCTAGTATTAAGCACTAAGGGCATACCCACAATGCCTGATCTGACAAAAAATGTTGAACACCGAGAAAAAAACAGGTTACCTAATTTTAGTAGGTAGTAGCTACTCGCTGTACTCTTGATGGCTGAAATTTGTTCTTTTCGTATGAAATCACAATATGTTTTGTTTTGTCTCAGTGTTCAACATTTTTTTGGTCAGTGTCTGACTTTAGCTAAAGTTCGACCAGAAATTGCTGAACCCTGACACAAAACAGGTGGCGTGATTTTCTTGACTAATGGCAGTACTCTTGATGGCTGAAGTTAGTTCTTTTCTAAATGGAATCCATATTATTTTGTTTTGTCTATGTGTCCCATCATTTTTTGGTCAGACTGTAGTATATAGCGTTTGGTCAGACTTTAGTAGCTTTTGGTCAGATTTTAGTAGTTTCTGGTCAGACTTTAGTAGTTTCTGGTCAGCCTTTAGCAGTTTTTGGTCAGACTTAAGTAGTTTTTTACTTTGTTTTTTTTTCAGGCAATGCGACCTTCAACCGCCGTTCCTCGTTGTCCAATCACCGACGCACCCACTCAGAGGCCATGCCCTTCCGCTGTCTGGTCTGTCATGCCCTGTTTCGCTGGAAGAACAGCCTCAAGTGTCACCTGGACGCCCATATGCGCAAAAATGAGGTCTCGGCCAGCATGATAGCAGCGGCCCACACTCATTTGCATAATCCCATGTACCAGCCAGAGGCCAATGCCACTGATTCCGAGGGGGGGCCGGGTCGAAAGGCGAGGCGGAAGTCAGAGGCTAGTCAGTATAATGCCGCCGCCGCGACCGGTCTGGGGGGGTCTGGAGCTGGCATGGGGGGCTTCATTAGCCCCCCGAATAGTGGGGATGTCCAAGCCCCCCCTCTGGGCTATGCGACTAATAGCATACAATCACCCCCTGGCAATCTGCCCCCGCCCCATCAGAATAACCCCCCCACCTGGTACCCCCCACCACAGCCGGGGGGCAGTTTCAGTTACCCCCCGCCGTCCCCCTATGGCGCGCCCCCTCCCATGGACCCCCTGAATATCAACAGTCTGCCCTGTCCCCCCTGGGCTGAGTGGCAGCAGAAAATGGGGGGTCTGGGATCGAATCCCAGCGCTCCACCGCATGACTCAGGCCTCTACCCCCCTCCTGCCCAGCTGCCAACTGCCAACAACGACACCCAACTTGGCACCCCCCATAATAGTCAATTTGAACATCAGCGTCCACCGCTAAATCAGTACGAGACAATAACCATTGATGATATTAGCCCTACAGTGTCCATGGCAGATAATCATAATAATGATGGCGGCAGTGGTGGCGCGTATGCAAATGAGCCCCCCCTGAGTGCCGAAAGTCTACTGGCCGCCCCTGACTCTGAATGGTTCTACAATTGCAACGCGGCCGAAGGGGGGGCTGTGGTTCCCCTCCCGTATGCAAATGAACCTCTACCCGACCTGGCGCCCACCCCCTATACCAATCTATTTGACTGCATTAATAACAGTGCCTCTACGTCCAGTAGTAGTTGTAGTAATTTCATGAATGAACCAACTGCTGCTGTGGTCACTATGGATAGTTGTAGTACTATTAATAATAGTGCTACTACTACTGCTACTACTATTGCTACTATTGCTGCTGTTACTACTACGCCCATTGATAATAATTCCACGTCGCCCATGGAGGGATTGGAAAGACTAGTGTCCAGTGCAACAACAGAACCGAGTGAGTGTCAGATATTGTCAGTTCAAGCCCCGCCTACTGAGATTGATTCTGGCCAATCAGAGAGCGGCATTGCTGCAGAGATGTTTTATGAATTAACCAATGCGGTCACTACAGCTGTGGAGTCCATTCAGTGCGCGCCTACTACTGCTACCACTATTACAACTACTCCTACTACTGCTACTGATTCTGTAGTAAACACTGATTTATCAATGGAAAATCAGCCAACCGAAATTTTATCAATGGAAAATCAAGCAACCGCCCAATCACCGTTGGACTTAAATACGTCGAATGAAAGTCTAAACTCGTCAGGGGCTTGTTTTCCGGCCGAACAATTTCTTGAATCAAATTCCCTAGACGATTCAGCCGATCCTATTGCGACTACTACTACTACTACTACAGCGGAGCAATCTATGAATGAATTGAGTACAACTACAACAACAACTACTACTACTATTGCTACTACACCTCCTACTATTACTACTGCTGCGACAGATGATGTTGATAGTGATAGAGATATTATGACCATTAATACTACAGATGAGACTGATAGTAAAACTGTAGTAGGGGAATTTGTGAATGAACCGGCTTTGAATGAATCGACAATTACTACTGATGCTACTACAACTGATAATGTACGTGTGATTAATTCAGGTCCATTTGAAGAGATTATTATTGACTAAATGTGGTAATGAATTATGAATGACTAAATATGGATGGTGGTCCTCCGAAATTTATGATTGAAGGAAAAAATAATAGTCAATTAGTAATGATATGACCGTTTGGCCGACAAAATTAATTAATTAATTAATGAGAATTACAGGCAGGTTGACTAATAGCTAAAATTTTTTCTTGTTCTGATTTTCCCAAAGGTTGCAGGCTTAACGGTTCATGATTTTATACTGCTGTAAGTCGAAATTGGTCCTTAGTCATTAATTCAAGAATTTTTATTGATGTTTGTGTGGATTTTTGTAACAAATAGTGCCATTTTACGGTATGCGTATTCTACTTCAACTGTTAGCATGTTTATTTATCTAGTTATCATCTATTTAGCAATTAGTTCATTTGAAAAAACTATTTAGACTGAGTCTAAAGTTAAACAGCTGTTGTGAATTTCTACCAATGTGTTCGGATTTTGGCTTTGAGCTATATTTTTGGTGTTTGGTCTATATCCAAAATAGATTTTGCGGATTAAATTCAAGCTTATTTGGTCAATTATACAATAATGTAACCATTAATATAACTTTGACTTTGTGAAGATAATCTTAGTCACGGCTAAATGCCAATTTTTAATCACTCAATGAGAATAATATTAATATGACGTGAAACAAAATTAACTCTAATAATTAGCTGAATTCTATTTTGGATGACAATTTTAGACATTAATATCCGTATATTTATATGGAGTGGAATGATCTCTAATGCTATGTTATTAATGATGTTATGCGTATTATTTTGTTTGCGAGTTTTGTTTTTTGTATTTAGTTTCGTATTTAGTTTTTTTTTAATTTGCTTTCATTTGTAACTGCCACTGATTGGTTGGTTTTAGTTTTTACTATCTGTCTATGCTGAACTGATTTTATGGTATTTATTTACAACAGCTGCCGGTTTGAAAGCCAGGTTCATACTTGTCCTTTGGGACATAGGGATAGGGACAAGCACAAATTTTGGTCAGCTAGCTGCTGTGATGTATTTTCACGACCGCTTTGGCAATGTTTGCATGAAAACTGGACTTTACTCCTTTTTATGTTTTTTTGCAGCATTTAACGGTGCCTTTTTTGAAATTGCTTAGGGACAAATAAAAGGACGAATACGAATTACAAGTTCCTGAAAGCTAAATTCTGGATGGTTGTTTGAAGTTAGAATGTATTAGCATTCTAAAAACTTATCATTAGTAAGGCATTACTACTGGATTTTGTGAGATTTTATTTTTTATGTTTATTTTTGATTTTTTCACACATTTCTTGAGCTTTAGGTATCAAAAAATATTAAAATCGGTTCAGTAATTACTGGTTAGATTGGAGGTGTTCACTGCTAGATGGTTGACCGTTTAGCAATTTAGTTATTTAGTTATTTTTTAGTATATTAGTGTTAGTGTGTATGTTTTTGACAACTGTTATTTTGTTATAGTGGTTCATGACAAGTGATTTCGGTTAATGTATTGTAAATTCGTCATTTTGTTTTTACTATATTCGAAGCCTCAGTAGAAATATATAAAAAAGTAGTTTATCCTAAAAAGCCTAAATCCTTGAATTAGAAACTATAACTTAAAAAATTGTGAATGATTTCAATTTATAAAGTCCTCCTTAAATTTATAAATTTTCAATTTATAAAGCAAATGTTTAAAAAAGTCATCAAAAACTCCAAAAATATCGGGGTCAGTGAATGAAATAAATATCAATTTTTGTTATATATATTATAGTAGTAAGTTTAACATCTTGTATATATTGTGCATAAGAAGGTATATGGTACAATTTATTCTTGCTAGAATTATCGCTAGCTATATAGGTATATATAATATTGCTTGTTTTAATAATATATTTAACCTGTCATTTCCTTATATAGGATTTGTCATACCGACTGTATATATATTATGCTATATCTGTGCAAACGTTTTGTTTTGTTTTTTATATGTACAGTTAGTGTTTTTATGAGTACAACATTTTTTATTATAATCATTTTTTATGTTTTCAACGTTTTTATATAATAAGTAGGTTTATTTTCAATTAATTTGAAATTAGCTCGTACTGTTGCCTTTTTTGAATTTTAATGTGTCAAAAACATCTGAATATTAACTAAAGAATAATTTAAAGCACTAAAACTTTTTAAAAATTTAGTATTACATTTAAAAAGGCTGGGGCAGTTTGTTCTTACGGTACGTCTAGCACAGAAATAAGAAATAAAGAATCAGCCAATCTGATTGGGCTGTTGCCACTAACATTGCATTTTGATTGGCAAGATAAATTCTGTCTCCGTATTCATCGTGGGAACCGGAATAAATGATTAACTGGATTAGACTAATGATAATGTATATACTTAATAACTCGACATAATTTTTGCCAAAATTGCTGAAATTATAGCAATTTATCCTTGTTATCTACATACCTTTATTTGCAAAATTTTATAAAGCTAAGGGCCTTATCCAAAATTGGATTTAACGGATTAGATTTAAATTAATTTTGCTAATAGCTCAGCACAAAATGAAAATAGCCGGTTGAAATTTTGCCCCACATGGCTCACATACGGTACCTCGATGTGTGCCAAGTTTCAATAAGTTACGTTTAACTGTCGCTGCGTTATCGACGAAATAAAGTTAAATCTAATCCGATAAATCCAATTTCGGATAACACCCTAAGTTAGTATTAGCAGAGTTATGAAAGTTATAGTAATCTAATCTGTAGAAATGTTCTCTTCGCTGTTGACAATAATATTATATTGCTGGTGTGTTTGGCTTCGTGATAATTTAGTTTTGTTTTGTTTTGTATTTTGTTGTGTTTTGTGCTGCCTTGCAATTATGTTTGATTCATTTGTTGTGGTTCGAGATTTTGAAAATTTTAAATGTTAATGATAATAGTTTTTGGAAATTGAATGGTATGAGTGTCGATTCATGCTTACTAGAATAACTCGCAAAATTTTGGAAAAATTACTCTGCTAAGTACACTTGTTTTATGGTAGACGTAAATTTGCGTGTTTTACGGACATAACGGCTGTAAGTATGAATTCAACTCTCTGCTAAGGCGAAAAATGAATTTATAAGGCATTGAACTATCTATTTTGCAGAATCTTTTTAAAAGTTTCGAAAGTACATTTTTTGAGTTTTTGAATTTCGACTGATTTTGCCGAGGTTTGTTGGTTTTTTTAAAAGGCTGTAATTTGTCGATTTTATGGCTTCGTTAGACCGTGGTTAGAAAACAGTTTTATTTCTTCCATTGTGTTTTGTTTGTGCGATTTGTTCATTAAAAGCTAAGATTCAGTTGTCTTATTATATTTAACTAAAGTCTGGCCAGAAATTGCCGAACCCTGAGACAAAGCAGGTGGCATGATTTTTGTGGCTGTTCGCTGTACTCTTCCTTCCTCAGGCGTTTCTTTGAACGGACAGAGACCAACCTGAAAGGCCTATTACACGAGGGCGAATTTTGCTCCATGGTGCACATCATGAAGCATGAGCGGGTCCACGAGCGGGCTCACACGCACACTACTTACTGCATTGTGGTGAAATAATGTAGCAGGCAGTGTGAATATTCCATTGATAGAATGCGGCCGCTCATGCTACATGGCGTACGCCATTCAATGCGCTCGCTCGGGTCGTATAACACGAGGCCGAATCGTCACGAGGGCCCGGTTTCATAAAAGATCAGTTGCGATTTACTATATTAACACTGGTGTCAGCTATAAAACGAGTTATAACGTTGGGTTTAAGTAACGTTTCCGTTTAAAACTTTCATGACATATCGCCAATATGTTAGATAACGTGTGCGTAAAAATTTGTTGCGTTTACTTGCTGTAGTCAAAAGTCTAGCTAAGTCAAAGTCATTCATTAGTCGCAAATATTAGTATACATTAGTGGCTTGAAAAATTCACTAATATTTACAACTAGTGAATAACTTTAAGTTAGCTATATTATTCAGTGGATAAAGCGATTTTTTTGAGATTTCAACCACACGTTATGCAACATATTGGCAACCTGTCAAAAAAAATTTCTAGAAGAAATAGTGTGGAAGCGCAAAGTTATACTCCATTTTCTACGTTGCATCAGTATTACTAATGAATCGCTATTCATTGTTTATGAAACCGGCCCTAGGGAGATCTGCTGCGCTGCAGGTTTGAAATTTCACCTGACCTAAACCAATGGTTTAAGACAATCTACGAAATTCGTAACGATTCATTCGATATTTCGTAATGAAAGTACGTGCAAATCATGCCAAACGTACGTAAAACCAATGGTTTAGTAAAACCACCTTTGTGAAATCCACCCTATAAACCCAAAGGATTGTCAAATGGCTCTTGTGAGTAGTGGGTATTAATCCTTTACTGGTCCAATCTTAAAATCGCTGCAGGAAAATTTTTTTGCGCTTGTTTCTGACTTAACATAGCTCTGATAAACACGTTTCTAGAGTTTATTTAGCTCAGTCACATACAGCTGTGAATGCGACCTCACGAGGTCGTTTGACCACTAGAGGGTACATATTCGATGACAGCGGAGTCGTGGTTTCCGACGTGTTACCGCTTTTTGAGCACAGTTTTCATCGTTTTCAGCACAGTTTTTGTAAGCGCAAGTATCTACATAAGTCGTTCTGCTTGTACGTAACTGTCATAGAGATCTCTCCGGCCAGTAACGGACCTTGGACCGCGGGTGAGCCCGGTCGGGGCCGGCCTGAGAGTGACCCGGCCTGCTTTTCCAAGAAGTCGGCCGGCCCGGGCCCCGGACCCTAAAATTCCGGGCCGGAAATATGCATAAAACAGACCGCCATGGAGTAGTAGGGCCTATGCGGCTCGCCGACCCGTAAACCTACGGGACGTACGCAGACCGCCGGGTGTTGTGCGAGCTTGGTCCGTCTCCAGCTGCACCAGCGTATGAGCTAAGTCAAGTTTTATCGTTCAATTTGGCTAGAAGTAGCATAAAAACCGTTTTAGGTATGTAGTAAATAAAACTTTTCATTCATAAATCTCCTTTGTCGGTCAAAGGACCTCGTGCGGGTGGTTACTAAAACCCAGCCCGGCCCGGCCCGGGCCGGGCCGTGAACTGACTAAAAGCCGGCCCGGCCCGGCCCGGGCCGTAGATTACCTAAAACCCGGCCCTATGTTAATTTTCGTCTTTCTGGGCCGGAAAATGACTAAAACCCGGCCCGGGCCATACTTTGACTAAAACCCGGCCCAAGGTGTATCCTGTGTTTGCCCGGGCCGGAAAATGACTAAAACCCGGCGCGGGCCATACTTTGACTAAAACCGGCCCAAGGTGTAATCCTGTGTTTGTCAGGGCCGGAAAATGACTAAAACCCGGCCCGAGCCATACTTTGACTAAAACCCGGCCCAAGGTGTAGGTATCCTGTGTTTGCCCGGGCCGGAAAATGACTAAAACCCGGCCCGGGCCATACTTTGACTAAAACCCGGCCCAAGGTGTATCCTGTGTTTGCCCGGGCCGGAAAATGAGTAAAACCCGGCCCGGGCCATACTTTGACTAAAACCCGGCCCAAGGTGTATCCTGTGTTTGCCCGGGCCGGAAAATGACTAAAACCCGGCCCGGGCCATACTTTGACTAAAACCGGCCCAAGGTGTAATCCTGTGTTTGCCCGGGCCGGAAAATGACTAAAACCCGGCCCGGGCCATACTTTGACTAAAACCCGGCCCAAGGTGTATTCTGTGTTTGCCCGGGCCGGTAAATGACTAAAACCCGGCCCGGGCCATACTTTGACTAAAATCTAAAGCAATGAGATTCACACGATTAAAGCGATTCCAAATTACAACTGATTGAGCAAAAACAACCACGAATAAGTAACAAACAAAAATAAGTGATTCACAGCCCAGTGAATCAATTGTCCAAACAGCTGGGACTGGGACATTGATAGTTATTTGTCAGTTTGCCTTCAACTCCCGCATAGTCTTGGTGCCACTGATTTTTACACGGTTACTAACCGGTTACACGGTTACTAAACAGTTACACGGTTACTAACCGGTTACACGGTTACTAAACCAATATCTAGATCTGCAGACCAGCAAGCTACCATATGAGCTACTGGGACAGCTAGCAAAGCTACTGCACTACTGCAAAGCTGTCCGTTGCACAATGCTAAGCTTGCACACACATGCGTATATAAAGTAACATACAGGCATATCACTTGCGCACAATTGTAGGCTAATTTGCATAAATCCAGCAGCCAAACGAACATTTTTCTTAACGGGTACACGAAGTCAAAAAACGGATAGTGTAACAGGTTACACTATCCGTTTAGAGTAACCGTTTACACTAGGCTATCCGTTTAGAGCAAACGATTACAGTATCCGCGGTTACTGTGTCTTAACGTGTACACGCTGTAACCGCTAAGTAACCACGAATAGTAACCCCTAACCGTGTACACGCTAAGCTTAGCGTGTACACGGTTACACGCGTGTACACGGTTCGTACCGTGTAATCGTTCCCAGCCCTAGTTAGGACTTAGGACTATCAACGGATTTTAGTCAAACTATGGCCCGGGCCGGGTTTTAGTCAAAGTATGGCCCGGGCCGGGTTTTAGTCATTTTCCGGCCCGGGCAAACACAGGATACACCTTGGGCCGGGTTTTAATCAAAGTATGGGCCGGGCCGGGTTTTAATCATTTTCCGGCCCGGGCAAACACAGGATACACCTTGGGCCGGGTTTTAGTCAAAGTATGGCCCGGGCCGGGTTTTAGTCATTTTCTGGCCCGGGCAAACACAGGATACACCTTGGGCCGGGTTTTAGTCAAAGTATGGCCCGGGCCGGGTTTTAGTCAAAGTATGGCCCGGGCCGGGTTTTAGTCATTTTCCGGCCCGGACAAACACAGGATTACGCCTTGGGCCGGGTTTTAGTCAAAGTATGGCCCGGGCCGGGTTTTAGTCATTTTCCGGCCCGGGCAAACACAGGATACACCTTGGGCCGGGTTTTAGTCAAAGTATGGCCCGGGCCGGGTTTTAGTCATTTTCCGGCCCGGGCAAACACAGCATACACCTTGGGCCGGGTTTTAGTCAAAGTATGGCCCGGGCCGGGTTTTAGTCATTTTCCGGCCCGGGCAAACACAGGATACACCTTGGGCCGGGTTTTAGTCAAAGTATGGCCCAGGCCGGGTTTTAGTCATTTTCCGGCCCAGAAAGACGAAAATTAACATAGGGCCGGGTTTTAGGTAATCTACGGCCCGGGCCGGGCCGGGTTTTAGTAACCACCCCTCGTGCGGGTACCCGCAAAACAGTGCTGCTTCTCATTCCACACAGCTTACAGCTTAAAAAAGAAAGTATGGACAAAATCTATATGCGTTAACTATTATGAAAAGAATTTAGTAAAACATTATACAGTATAGTTTGTATATTTTATGCTAACGCCAACTTCACCTTACCCCAAACCATTGAACAGCCACTAGCAAAAGTGATCAATTTTCCAGTAGCATGTGAATATAGCTATAATTTTTGCGCAACAAAGCCAGTACAAGTCACGTTATTAAATAAAATAACCGCTGATTGGACAGAACAGGCACGTGATAAACTAGCGATCCACTAAGACAGTGGACCTCACAAGGTCGCCAAACCAGTAAAGGGTTAAGTATACAGAATTTTAACTGATTTTATAAACTATGATTAACAGAAAAAGTTTAAAAATAGCATTTTCTCCAAAATATTTTTAATTCATTCAGCGAGAGCGTTTTAAACAGAGCGAGGTTAGCATTTTTTGCAAATTCTTAGCATTGTGTTCTTTCATTTGTAATTTGCTGCAAGATTCTCTAAACTTGTGAAAAGGGTCTTGTCAATTTCTTCTTCAGTCTTAACCTCTTCTTTGCTTTTATTTCCGATTACTTTTGCAAACTTCTGCTGCTTTATCAGCAGCTTATTTTGCACGACATTTTCCCGTCGTATCTTTCCGATTTGCTCAATTGTATGAACAGTTCGTTTTTGTTCTTTATCAAGTTTTTTCAGGTAAACTTTTTGCTGCGGCATCGGCATCGTGTACAACTGGGTCAGATTCAGTAAACTTTTCAGTATAAACTTTTCCGAAACGTGGCGGTACAAAACTGCCACGGTATTCATCAGCTTCACTGTGCCGATCAAATCTTTAGTTCTCTCCAGTATACGTTCTTTTGTCATCCTGCCGATATTACCCTTTGTTTTGTTCGCAAAACTCGTCCATTCCCGTTCGAATTTGATGGCAGTGCTGTTCAATTGTATGTTGGACAGCCATTGCAGAAATTTGCCAATTTCTTGCCATTGACTTTTCAGATCACCAAGCTGACTTATGGCCTGTTTCATGACATCGAGAATCGGTTCGGTTGAGTTTACGTCATCGGCCAAACGCCTAATTTCTCCTTGACGTTTCAGTATCTTCTTTCGATTCTCCTCCAACTCTTTTCTGCTCTGTTCGGCGGCGCGGGCTGACATTTTGCTCAATCGTTGCAGACGCATTACTTGTCCCCGTTCGTCCAATTCTCCGTTGTATTCTGCTGAAATAAAAGCAAGCATACTAAAAAGTCACAGTCCCGTATATCACGAGTTGTTATGCCCCACTCCGACAGAAATAGCGGCAAATCGCATTTTAAATC
Source organism: Trissonchulus sp. WLG1_4 (assembly GCA_030248245.1). Taxonomy (NCBI): domain Eukaryota; kingdom Metazoa; phylum Nematoda; class Enoplea; order Enoplida; family Ironidae; genus Trissonchulus; species Trissonchulus sp. WLG1_4. The sequence continues at coordinate 59,860 of JASANF010012599.1, read as the reverse complement.
CTTGTTATCTTTGTAAACTTACCTTTGCACGTTACCTCTTGAGTCGTGACCTACTCCTATCAGGTACATACTAGGAACGTACATAAATGTAACCTGAATATATAGGTTTTCTACATAGCTTCATGTAAAAGGCAGGTTTGTTAACATCAATACGTTTATGTACTAAGTATTCTATGCTATGCAATGCATGTACTTTTTTTGATCGATAAATACCTACTTAATAGCTGATATTCGTTTCGCCGGCAAAATTATAAAATACATAATCACGTCATTGTTGATAATTTATACCAGATCAGCAAGTGCCATGATTATATACGTAGGTAGTAATTTGTATAATTGGTGAATGGACATACGACTGCAGAAAGTGTGAATCGGTTTTACAAAATTTAATCCGAAACTTACGTTCGGGTGGCTCGTAGTGGGTCTCAGCTTTCAATTGCCGCAGTACTTTTGCTTCGGCCGCGTTTTTAGCGATCATTTTTTTAAAGCTAACCAACATAGCAGGCGGTAACGTTTCATTTACTGCGATTTTTTTCAGTTCTACTTTATTCTTCTCAGCTTGCTGGACTATAGGCTTGAACTTTATTGTGAGCGGCGACAATGAAGCATCCGACGGAATCGGCAACTGCTGTACCATTGTTACCGCTGCAGTAAAATTGGCCAAAGCTTGGACCAGTATTATTTTTTTAGTATCAGTGGCATTTTCGCTGATTTTTTTCACCTCTCCATGTTCCTTCAAGCTGATAGAGACATTGCCATAAGCTCTCGTTAATTCCGTTGCGCGAGCCAAGATTTCATTCCAAACTACGATGAATTTAACCCGATCACTAACGGGTTTTGGATTTTCTTTGATAATTTTAGCGCAGGAGGCAAAAAACGGACTTGGTTCTCCTATTCTGCCGGCCCCTTTGCCAGAAATCAAATTGAAAAATCGCGAGACGCCTTCGTCAGCAGTATTTTGTGCAGTTTCTTGGTTCTTGACATCTTTTTTAAACGCCTTTACTATACTAGTAAAAACTCGTTGGAAAAATGCACTAGCACCGGTCGGAATTTTTCCTATAGCGTCAAGTACAGACTGTTTGTCTTCCTCTGCTCGCTTTATTTTTTCGGCGTGATTTTCTTTCAATTGTTTCGACAATTCTTCCAGGTTTTTCTTTCGCTCTTTGGCAATGGTTATTTCAAATTTCAGAGCTTCTATTTTTTCCTGGTTCAGCTGTTTGTTGAACACCAAACTTGTGACAAACTCTTGAACCAGCAGGTTGACTCCATCAAGCATTTTGTTCATTTCGGCCGCCGCGTTAACTGCTATCGTCGTGTGCTGTTTCACGTCACTCACTCCAAGACTGATCAGAACCTCAGAATCTTCTAGCGGGGCATTAAAGACGTCTTGGACCATCGATTTCAATTTATTTGGAACCATCGCCAGAGCTAAATTGATGGTATGCATGACCCCGTTGGCTTTGCGTAGGCAATTAAAAGCTGTATCGGCAACTTGCAAAACAGTTTCTGTGAAGTGTGGCAGCTTAATGTGCTGAAATTTCCTGCTGTTTTCCGCCGATTCAAGGGGAAAATTTCGCGTTGTTGACATGTTCACCAAGGTTGCTAGCGTTGTTACCGTGGACGCTGCATTCATGAGGGCTTTTTCGTAGTTGTAGTTTGACTCTTTTCCGACTTGAACAGCATTGTTGAATATTATAGAATTTTTATAATTGCTTCCGAAGTTTTCTGAAATTGAAGTTCTATAAGTATCAATGATGACTATAAGTATCATCATCCAATTGTTTGCAGCTTTTCTGTAAAATATTTATTTTTTGAGTTTGGTCGACTTTGAATTACAGAACAATAGAGTAAAATTGAAGCTCTATGCTCTCTTATTTGGAAAATAAATTCAAATTTTTTACGGCCTGTTTTTTTGGCATCATCTTGTTTTAAAATTTGCAATTATATGTAGTACCTACTGTGCATAACAAAGTTATTAGTTCTTGGCGGACTAGGTGGTTTTTTTATTATTTATTATTGCTATTTATGCTATTCTTCTTACGTATAACTCCTAAGTCGCCCGCTTTGCAATTTGCGCGAACACGTTACAGTCTTGTAAATGGCAAACAGGTTTAGAAGACTTGGGACTGTGGTGTAGTGGTTAGCACTCTCTATGTCGGCCTGGGCGGACCAGTTCGGATCCCAGGTCATACATGTACACGGGGTCTCGGTCTGGGGGGGGGGGTTTGATTTTTCAAAAGTTTAGGGGGCTTGTCACGGTGTTTCGGGGACCTGAACTGACAAAAACGCAAACATGTCAAATTTTTGCCTAAAACTGGGAAATTTTTTAAAAATCAGGACATTTTTAGCGATTTTTTTTGCCTTTTTCTCATTTTGAAGTATTTTACAGCAATTATGGGCGATTTTGTAGTTTTCGGACACCTTTTATCAGCACCGAAGATGGGTGCTTGTCCCGGTGTTTCACATCTGAGGGTTGGGTTGTCCCGGAATCTCAAATCTGGGGTGGGCTTGCCCCCTCCCAGACACCCCCATGTACATCTGTGGTTCCTGGTGCGTCCATTTCATTTCTAAAAAAATGAGCTATTTTTTCCAACATTAGTATTGTCTAACATTATCTTTCGTTATAATTTTTAAAAATTAACAGTAACAATTTCAAGCCTCGGTTCTAATTATCGTCACATAAGGTCTTATCCAAAATTGGATTTATCGGATTATATTCAACTTTATTTCGTCAATAACGCATCGTCAATTAAACGTAATTTACTGAAACTTGACACACACACAGATATGGTATATAAGCCGTGTAGGACTAAATTTCAACCGGCTATTTTCATTTTGTGCTGTGTTATTAGCAAAATTAATTTAAATCTAATCCGTTAAATCCATGTTTGGATGAGGCCCTTAGTGGGAGAAAATTTTAGCGTTGTCTCAGTAGCTATCACGGCGTACCTGCTTTGTACAGGCCATCGTTCTCGTTGTTATCGGTCGAATCGACAGGTTTTAAAACAGTGTAGGCTTTTCTGACCACTCGTTCTGCCCACATCAAATCACTTCGCAACAAGCTGCTTGATTTGTCGAAACAACTCAGGAAAAGTAGCAAGAGCATTGAAGCCCCTGAAAGTCATAATAATATTGTTGCTCCCTGGAGGACCCAAATTTTTACCAGATTAAATGGCCAGGACTTATTTTAGTCTGGGGTAGGTATAAAAACGAACATGGTACTTTACTTAGCGAGTCAGAGACGTCAGTTTCCCAATTTTAGTCTGAATCTAATAAGTATAAGTACAGACGAGACAGTTTTTTGATTTCTGATGTTTGGCTCGCACTTCGTAGCACTTTTGCAAGCCGCTCAAACAGAGTGATGTTTAAAAATTATTTTTGTAAAATCAAAAATGAAAATAAGAAGTCAAAGACCTTTCACGCTATTTAATAGATATTTCGATTAGTTCCAGAATTGTTAAAATTTGTTGAGGTTTCGCTCAAATGCACTCCAATTGCAAAACAAAAAATTTGCCGTCTGACGAACAAACAAAAAAGAGAGTCAGGCGAAAAACAAAAAAGGAGAAAAAAGAAAAGAAAAAAACGAAACAGAAAAAATAGAAGACGATAAAAATACGCAACTAGAAGCTGTTGTGAAGTCAAGCGGTGAGCTTGAACAGGTCCGAGCAAAGAGGTGATCAGTCGCCTACCTGACTGCGAATGAGGGCAAGATAGAGGCAAAGCGCAACGGAATAATGAAAGGAGTTTACTGATATAGAAATACACGAGGACAGGGCATTGACGCAGAAATACAGCAGGGACAATATAAGGAGCACAATGGGACGCAGCCTACCCACCCGACAGAGGAATACAGACTAACCAACTGGTCGTATCGAGGAAAATTAGCTACAGATGCCGAGGGACTCACACGGAAGAGTACACTAGGATTAGATTGAGTGTGTTGCACTTGGTGATGCAACTTGAGTTAGCGTTATTCGTTTAGCCTTGAGGCCAAACAATCTGTGGGGGGTTTCGGCATAGTAGCAGGGGTAGCTCCTGTCGGAAAATCCGTTGGCAACAACGGAGCGTTCCGAGCTCCTGCTAATAAAGCCGAAGCGGTTGCCATTGTCCCCTCAGCGAGCAGTGAATCCTTCTCCACTCCCGAAATTATATCCATGATTCGGGATAAATTTTCGATTCCGCCCCCAGTCCAATTTTTAGCATCTGCCAACACTGAGATGCATTTGGCCCGCAATTCCGGTCGGAGACCCTTTTTCAACTGCTCTATAATTCTTTTGCAGCGCTCATTTTCGGGTTCCAACGGAAATGCTTTCACGGCCAGCAAATGCAAGTCGGTGATAAAAATATGGGAGCTTTCGCTCGGTAACTAATATCGGGAGAAGAATTTATCTGCCCACTGTTCCTTTGTTACCGGGAAAGGTTCGTAGAGGCGAAAAATGAGAGCTTTGAGCGCCTCGTAATCGTTGGGTAGCCCAATTTCTGTCAAATGCGAGAAAATTGAGGCTGTGACTAGATTCAACAACAGAGAGTACCACAGATTCTCCGGAACTGAGTTTATCTGGGCAATTGATTCAAAATTTCTGACCCAATTTGTGATTTTCACCTTACTCTGTGAGCCTTCAAACGGCTTCAAATTGTTTTTGAAACAAATCAAATAGTCACGACGAGCCATTGTTGAATCTGTCACGTTCGGACCCAACGAACCGTTTCCGGTAGCAACTTGCGAAGATGACTTCGCTGTCCCTAGCTGCGAAAAATTTTAAAAATTTTGGTAATTCTCCCCGTCCTTCGACGATTTTTCGTCAAGGTTACTAGCACTTTGAGAATGGGACAGCTGTGAATTTTCCTTGTCCCTGTACGTAGCACAATTTCGACGTGGTTTGCTCAAAGCAATAGAATCAGACTGAGCTGAAGCAGAATTTCGGCGTGGTGGGGAGGAAAACATTCATACAAGTACAAACAAAATTAAAATTTTGACACAAAAAAACCGTTCACACATTGCAAATTGAAGTAAAAATAAAAAAGAAAATTTTCACTGATCACTCAATGCTGGCAGCCTCGCCATGTGAAGTCAAGCGGTGAGCTTGAACACGTCCGAGCAAAGAGGTGATCAGTCGCCTACCTGACTGCGAATGAGGGCAAGATGGAGGCAAAGCGCAACGGAATAATGAAAAGAGTTTACTGATATAGAAATACACGAGGACAGGGCATTGACGCAGAAATACAGCAGGGACAATATAAGGAGCACAATGGAACGCAGCCTACCCACCCGACAGAGGAATACAGACTAACCAACTGGTCGTATCGAGGAAAATTAGTTACAGATGCCGAGGGACTCACACGGAAGAGTACACTAGGATTAGATTGAGTGTGTTGCACTTGGTGATGCAACTTGAGTTATGTGTACTTCGTCATATTTGACACTGTAATGATCAAATTTCCTGCTGTTTTCCGCCGATTCAAGAGGAAAATTTCGCGTTGTTGACATGCTCACCAAGGTTGCTAGCGTTGTTACCGTGGACGCTGCATTCATGAGGGCTTTTTCGTAGTTGTAGTTTGACTCTTTTCCGACTTGAACAGCATTGTTGAATATTATAGAATTTTTGTAATTGCTTCCGAAGTTTTCTGAAATTGATGTTCTATAAGTATCAATGATGACTATTAAGTATCATCATCCAATTGTTTGCAGCTTTTCTGTAAAATATTTATTTTTTGAGTTTGGTCGACTTTGAATTACAGAACAATAGAGTAAAATTGAAGCTCTATGCTCTCTTATTTGGAAAATAAATTCAAATTTTTTACGGCCTGTTTTTTTGGCATCATCTTGTTTTAAAATTTGCAATTATATGTAGTACCTACTGTGCATAACAAAGTTATTAGTTCTTGGCGGACTAGGTGGTTTTTTTATTATTTATTATTGCTATTTATGCTATTCTTCTTACGTATAACTCCTAAGTCGCCCGCTTTGCAATTTGCGCGAACACGTTACAGTCTTGTAAATGGCAAACAGGTTTAGAAGACTTGGGACTGTGGTGTAGTGGTTAGCACTCTCTATGTCGGCCTGGGCGGACCAGTTCGGATCCCAGGTCATACATGTACACGGGGTCTCGGTCTGGGGGGGGGTTTGATTTTTCAAAAGTTTAGGGGGCTTGTCACGGTGTTTCGGGGACCTGAACTGACAAAAACGCAAACATGTCAAATTTTTGCCTAAAACTGGGAAATTTTTTAAAAATCAGGACATTTTTAGCGATTTTTTTGCCTTTTTCTCATTTTGAAGTATTTTACAGCAATTATGGGCGATTTTGTAGTTTTCGGACACCTTTTATCAGCACCGAAGATGGGTGCTTGTCCCGGTGTTTCACATCTGAGGGTTGGGTTGTCCCGGAATCTCAAATCTGGGGTGGGCTTGCCCCCTCCCAGACACCCCCATGTACATCTGTGGTTCCTGGTGCGTCCATTTCATTTTTAAAAAAATGAGCTATTTTTTCCAACATTAGTATTGTCTAACATTATCTTTCGTTATAATTTTTAAAAATTAACAGTAACAATTTCAAGCCTCGGTTCTAATTATCGTCACATAAGGTCTTATCCAAAATTGGATTTATCGGATTATATTCAACTTTATTTCGTCAATAACGCATCGTCAATTAAACGTAATTTACTGAAACTTGACACACACACAGATATGGTATATAAGCCGTGTAGGACTAAATTTCAACCGGCTATTTTCATTTTGTGCTGTGTTATTAGCAAAATTAATTTAAATCTAATCCGTTAAATCCATGTTTGGATGAGGCCCTTAGTGGGAGAAAATTTTAGCGTTGTCTCAGTAGCTATCACGGCGTACCTGCTTTGTACAGGCCATCGTTCTCGTTGTTATCGGTCGAATCGACAGGTTTTAAAACAGTGTAGGCTTTTCTGACCACTCGTTCTGCCCACATCAAATCACTTCGCAACAAGCTGCTTGATTTGTCGAAACAACTCAGGAAAAGTAGCAAGAGCATTGAAGCCCCTGAAAGTCATAATAATATTGTTGCTCCCTGGAGGACCCAAATTTTTACCAGATTAAATGGCCAGGACTTATTTTAGTCTGGGGTAGGTATAAAAACGAACATGGTACTTTACTTAGCGAGTCAGAGACGTCAGTTTCCCAATTTTAGTCTGAATCTAATAAGTATAAGTACAGACGAGACAGTTTTTTGATTTCTGATGTTTGGCTCGCACTTCGTAGCACTTTTGCAAGCCGCTCAAACAGAGTGATGTTTAAAAATTATTTTTGTAAAATCAAAAATGAAAATAAGAAGTCAAAGACCTTTCACGCTATTTAATAGATATTTCGATTAGTTCCAGAATTGTTAAAATTTGTTGAGGTTTCGCTCAAATGCACTCCAATTGCAAAACAAAAAATTTGCCGTCTGACGAACAAACAAAAAAGAGAGTCAGGCGAAAAACAAAAAAGGAGAAAAAAGAAAAGAAAAAAACGAAACAGAAAAAATAGAAGACGATAAAAATACGCAACTAGAAGCTGTTGTGAAGTCAAGCGGTGAGCTTGAACAGGTCCGAGCAAAGAGGTGATCAGTCGCCTACCTGACTGCGAATGAGGGCAAGATAGAGGCAAAGCGCAACGGAATAATGAAAGGAGTTTACTGATATAGAAATACACGAGGACAGGGCATTGACGCAGAAATACAGCAGGGACAATATAAGGAGCACAATGGGACGCAGCCTACCCACCCGACAGAGGAATACAGACTAACCAACTGGTCGTATCGAGGAAAATTAGCTACAGATGCCGAGGGACTCACACGGAAGAGTACACTAGGATTAGATTGAGTGTGTTGCACTTGGTGATGCAACTTGAGTTAGCGTTATTCGTTTAGCCTTGAGGCCAAACAATCTGTGGGGGGTTTCGGCATAGTAGCAGGGGTAGCTCCTGTCGGAAAATCCGTTGGCAACAACGGAGCGTTCCGAGCTCCTGCTAATAAAGCCGAAGCGGTTGCCATTGTCCCCTCAGCGAGCAGTGAATCCTTCTCCACTCCCGAAATTATATCCATGATTCGGGATAAATTTTCGATTCCGCCCCCAGTCCAATTTTTAGCATCTGCCAACACTGAGATGCATTTGGCCCGCAATTCCGGTCGGAGACCCTTTTTCAACTGCTCTATAATTCTTTTGCAGCGCTCATTTTCGGGTTCCAACGGAAATGCTTTCACGGCCAGCAAATGCAAGTCGGTGATAAAAATATGGGAGCTTTCGCTCGGTAACTAATATCGGGAGAAGAATTTATCTGCCCACTGTTCCTTTGTTACCGGGAAAGGTTCGTAGAGGCGAAAAATGAGAGCTTTGAGCGCCTCGTAATCGTTGGGTAGCCCAATTTCTGTCAAATGCGAGAAAATTGAGGCTGTGACTAGATTCAACAACAGAGAGTACCACAGATTCTCCGGAACTGAGTTTATCTGGGCAATTGATTCAAAATTTCTGACCCAATTTGTGATTTTCACCTTACTCTGTGAGCCTTCAAACGGCTTCAAATTGTTTTTGAAACAAATCAAATAGTCACGACGAGCCATTGTTGAATCTGTCACGTTCGGACCCAACGAACCGTTTCCGGTAGCAACTTGCGAAGATGACTTCGCTGTCCCTAGCTGCGAAAAATTTTAAAAATTTTGGTAATTCTCCCCGTCCTTCGACGATTTTTCGTCAAGGTTACTAGCACTTTGAGAATGGGACAGCTGTGAATTTTCCTTGTCCCTGTACGTAGCACAATTTCGACGTGGTTTGCTCAAAGCAATAGAATCAGACTGAGCTGAAGCAGAATTTCGGCGTGGTGGGGAGGAAAACATTCATACAAGTACAAACAAAATTAAAATTTTGACACAAAAAAACCGTTCACACATTGCAAATTGAAGTAAAAATAAAAAAGAAAATTTTCACTGATCACTCAATGCTGGCAGCCTCGCCATGTGAAGTCAAGCGGTGAGCTTGAACACGTCCGAGCAAAGAGGTGATCAGTCGCCTACCTGACTGCGAATGAGGGTAAGATGGAGGCAAAGCGCAACGGAATAATGAAAAGAGTTTACTGATATAGAAATACACGAGGACAGGGCATTGACGCAGAAATACAGCAGGGACAATATAAGGAGCACAATGGAACGCAGCCTACCCACCCGACAGAGGAATACAGACTAACCAACTGGTCGTATCGAGGAAAATTAGTTACAGATGCCGAGGGACTCACACGGAAGAGTACACTAGGATTAGATTGAGTGTGTTGCACTTGGTGATGCAACTTGAGTTATGTGTACTTCGTCATATTTGACACTGTAATGATCAAATTTGCTGCACTCGGACAAAAAACTTAATAATTAAATATGCAGAACGCTATCGAATACTTAATACTTACTTGCCTGTTAATTTTCTTTCCATCTTGTCTGATAAAAAGTATTCCTATTTCTGTTTCGATTAACTAGATATGAACAAAACAATCTGGGAATAATGAAATCGAATTTGATGAAAAAATTTACATGTTGAAAATTTCCCCTACTAGTGATGCGTTACAAACAAAATGCTGCCATGCCTGACCTCGTACTTTTGCAGGATGCAAAATATTTTGTATTTTGGATAAAAATATGCAATAGTTTGAAAGGTTAACCGTTTGAAGTTGAACACTTTTTGGACGTTTCACCGTTTAAAATTAAAATTTGCGTACACTTTGAACGTTCAACCATCTAAACCGTAAAATTTGTTTTAAACTTTTAGCAGTTTAGACGATATAACTTTTTTACACGTTGAACCTTTAAACGTTTAAACCATAGATTTATTTACTTTTAAACGTCTAACCTGACCAACGCTTAAAAACTGAGAAACATTTACACCAGCACCGCGTCTCTAGGCTCTGCTTCGCGGCCGGACTCTTCCGCACTTGTGAGACGATCCGCTTTGCCTACAGCAGCGCTAAAGTGCACCGACACAAGAGCAGCGGCAGCTCCGATGTCTTGCTGCAAACTTAACAGCAGCTGTTCCTGAGTCTCCCGAGACTTGCTAAAAAGGCGCTCGTGCGAGGTCTCAATAGCCGGTGGTGAAAATACCTTGAGCTGCTCAGTGTGCATGTTAATCACACGCGCCACATCGCCGGGTCTCTCGCGCCACACGCCACCGCTGGAGTGCCAGATCGTCCAAATGATACACCAACTTGGACTGTTTGGACGAATCCGGTAGAATTCTGTCCAAAGGAGATAAGGACTCTCGGACTAGGAGCGGGTCGTCCCGGCCGATACGCCGTGGAATTGGAATTTCGGGGTTTTGCACAGCCTGTAAGTTTGCATTAGCTGGCTCCGGCGATTCTACTTTGGCAGACGCAGCTGACGCTGCACTCGGCGACCTAGAGCGAGCCAAAAACTCGCTTCCCAATCGACTCACCGACCGCGCCTGAGAGCTACTCGACCTCTCAGACGTGCTACTGGACTCTGAAGAACTGTCAGATTCACGTCGCCTTCGTTTTGCGGTAGACGGCATTACAAAAAAAACACGTAATAAATTATCAGATGCCCAACTTGACCGCTACAGCGGAAAGAAAAAAGTAATTAGTGATATGCAGATGCCACTTATATACTATGCAATGACTCATCATATGCAAATTAGTTTAATACCGCTACGTACAGGGAAGTATCCTAGTTGTAGAACTAGAAAACGAATGTTACAATGAATGTATACTATAAAGGCAGTCTTACGTTTTAAAACCAGTCTGAGGCGTTCTATACAGACACTTTTTTCGGTTGACACTAAAATGAACGAAAACGAAACGAAAACAAAAAAGAAAACGAAAATGAATTGAAGCGAAGCCAACTTTTTCGGCGTGCGCAACGAAGTTTTGAAAAAATTGACGAGCGTCGAGCAGTAGACAAATGAAGGCAGCTGCATGCTGCTTGTTTATTCAAATATTTACATGGCGGGGGGTATCAGTCTTAAGTATACTTTAGTTACATACTTGTTATTTAGCTATATAGAGTGTTTTGCAAAATTAACCGTACATTGAGATAAAATAAAAGTAATAAATTAGCACAAATTGATACAATACTGACACTCTGGCAGGAACTTTGCACTATAAGTATTTACATTAGTACAGAAGGCAAGAATTAAAAATTTAATTTAGAACCTGAAAATTTAAAAATTGACGTAAATTCATAAAATCTGTAGTCGACAGCAGACAAAAAATTGGAACAATGTATGAGTGACACTAAAATGTAACTCATCATTTAATAAATATTTAACACCTATTTGACGGCATCCTCTTTGAAAAACGTTTGGAGTGCACTTGTGCTTGACTGCTATTAGATTATTATTGTCGGCTCCAAAGGACACCAAACACCAAACTTCACTTGTGCGAAAAAAGTGCAACAACCGGCCAACTGAAAAGCTGCTCTATCTTCGACAAAATGCAAGTCTAGGCACAAAATTAGCACCACTGGATAGAGCATCATCGATTGTAAGAAGTAGCTACTTAACTTCATTTTTTCAAAAAAATGAAGTTAGCCGGTTGTTGTTTCAGGTGACCGATAAGTATCTTCGCTAGGACTTATACCTGAGTGACTGACAAAAGGCCAACTTTGCATTCAGACGACAATCCTCAAAATCAGCATCAAAACGAACACAGAGTCACGTGGACCACGACACGGCTCGTCGTGTATCAGTTTAATGGTGGTTAAGACAGCGACACATAGCAAATTAGCTCTTACAAGCCCATATTCTACATTACTTACTTATTATTCTACTTTAGCTACATATGTGACGAAAACTGGCTGCTTTTAAACCTCATGTCAAACTGAAGATGACGCGTACCGCTATAGCCTACACTTACTTACACAATGTCAGTTGGCCCAACAGTGGGAAACGCCTTAACTTTGGGTTTAATTTTACTTTTGTGCTGCATTAGTGCTCACTAGCAGTGTGAGTACATAGGTAAACTGCTTTACCATACAGATTTAGAGTCAGTGCGTGCTATCAACTGAATCAAAATTTTGACCCCAATACGTGTAGGTACCACACCACCCCCACTCATCTACTGAAATCACGCAATAGAATGGCGCAAGGGCAGCGCAGGCATCGCGCATGGTGTGCGAGGCCTTGTAACCAGCATAAACACTCATGCGGCCAACACGGTAAATTTGATTTTGCCAGAAACGTGATCCTGTTCCTGATGTTGCCAATAATCCACAGGCATCAGTTGACCCAAAAAGTACCTACTCTTGTTCGTCAAAAAAGTGACTCGGCTTCTTTCCAGACAGTTACCCAAATGTACATAGCGAGTCAGCTTTTGGCTACAGCGAGTAGCCAAGAAGGTAATTGAGGCATCTAAGCCGTTTTTTCGTTAAGTTGGCCACGGCCAATGCAAAAGCTAATCCGCACAAAACACAAAAGTATGAATTGACATAATTTGATACCGTAGGTTTATCATTTGCATTTAGTGAATTATTATAACACTAGTACACATTGTGCTTTTTGCGCCACCACGGCGGAAATTGCCCCTTTTAGGGGACTACTTGTTTCCATAACTTTGCTCAATCCAATCAAAAGCACATGTTTTTAGTATCAAATGAAAGCTAAAGAACTGAACTTTAATGCGGTACTAATTATTTTAACTAATCTTGAACAAAAAATTGCTAAAAATGACTGTAAACCTGACAAATATTGAAAAAATTAGTATCAAATTTTGATATTTTATTACTTTCACAGACCGCGCGAGGTCACAACGCGTCTATTGGTGCAAAATTTGTCAAATGTGGTTAAGTATTTGCTCAGTCACAGCGAATAAAACGGGCCAAAAATGACGTTTTTCAATGGAAAAATCAAAAATAAAAAATCGATAAATTTTGACAGCTGCATGCTATAATGATGTTGTATATATCGTTAGACGTAGAATAGAATGGGCTATCGCATGATATATAATACATTAAGTTTCCTGTAATTAGGCCGAAAAAATCGATTTTATTTAAATAAGAATTTTTAGCTTTAAATTTTTTGAAATAATTCAATTTCATGAAAATCTCCATCAAAAATGCTTTCTAATGATATATACGTTATGGGTTTACCTCAGACGACTAAGCTGCTATGAAGCAATGAATTTCCCTACATACACTTTTTGGTCAGACTTTAGTTAGCAATTAACATGCTTGAATGACTGCGATCGATCATCTATGCGTGAGGAAACTTTTCAAAAGTATATGTCTAACCCAAGTAACTGACTTTATTTGAGCAGATTTAAAGTGATACTCTCAAAAAGAGTGGGTGGTAGGGTGGGCACCGTTGCGAATTGTCACAATTCAGCCCGCCGCTCACAAGGTATTACGCGCTGAACACTGAATTACATATTCTGTAATTCAGTAGCGATAGCTCATTTGCATATTGTAGCGCGTATATGCAAATGAGATTCTGTCTATTTGGGTCGGCGTGGCGGTACAATAAGTTCTATTATTATTGATACGGAACAGCTAAGTAACTGGTGTGTATGAGCAAGCCTACATATGTAACTGAAAGGATACTACAACAGCCCTTCTCGCTGTAGGCACATTAATTTTATGACAACTTGGGCTTTAACTAACTAGTTCTGAAGCAGCCGTGGTCGAGTGGTTACGATGGGTGATTAAGGATCTTGATGATTTGTTGCGCAATGGTTCGATTCTTTCCGTTTTTTAAGGTTCTTTCTGACTTATAGCAAGCGTGCGACAAATCTTTGAGTGCACGCTGCGTCGATTTCGCCAATGCTTATCGTGTGTTCAGAGAGTGCAACAAATCTCTGAGTGCACTCTTGGGAGTTAAGCGATTAGAAGAATAGCACGTACCAGAGATTTGTAGCACAGTTAATTACATAGAGGCCATGTGACAAGTCTATTTAAACCAGTCTGTGTGGACACGACTGTACCATTTATAGTATGCGGCCGTAGTCTTGAAAATATACGTTTTAGCCTCAGCCGCCGTGTAATGCTAGATATTTAAATATAGTATGCACTTTGCAACAAAGATAACAAGTAAAACAAAGGTTTGATTAATTGCGGAAAATGTTTGTTTGCCACTAAAGCTTGAGAAAAGCGTTGAAACCGTCGTAGGAAAGCTTTGAGTTAGCTAGAACGTTTTTGTTCCTAATGAAGAAGGAACTATGTATTGTTTTGAAACCAATTCTGCGCAGTGCAAAAGTAGCAGCTACATATATACATGCTGTTGTGCGCATATGATTAACACGTAAAGTCAGTATGGGAACCGACAGCTTTTTCCTGAGAAAAGGTTTTTTTACGGTTTTAAATGACATTATGCTCAACAACCGTTTTGTAGAGGTCGTAACTCGTAAGATATCATTTTACTGTAGGACTCCATAAAAATAATTTCACGCAGCATTTTTTATTCAGCTCTTTTAGCATTTTCTTAATCTTCATTCCTCATAGACATTATCGTGTCGGATTGCATCATAGAGTTAGAAATTGAAGAATTGCTGGAAAACTTTACGCGGGTGATTATTCAAGGAGTTGTGCAAATTTTTGTGCGGCCGCCTCAGCGGCCGTGCATACTAAATTTAGTTAATGCACTGAAACCGAAAATGCATGTAAAACATGCACAGTTTCAGTGCATCACTGAAGCCAGCAGTATTTACCGCTGGATCATGCGCGTGTTGTATGCAGCACGCTACGCGCACGTTGTCTACGTGTGTGTGCGTGTGTGTGTACGGCAAGCTCTTGTGTGCGTGTCTACACATAGCTACTGTATTAACGATAATGGCTGGTTGACACTGATAGTCGATAGTATCAAGAGTACATAATAGTGTCTCACTCTTTATAGAAGAAGAGTGAGACACTCTCCTTTCTGCCTGTGTTATAGCGCAGGCAGATGCGCTCGTCATTTCCAGCCCACATGTTGCCGTTTTATGCAACATGTGGGTAGCCAATCAGAAGCGACCTTTGCTTCTGATTGGCTGGACGCCTGTGCACGTGCTCCAATCAGCACGTAGGCGGCCTCACGTGCTCCAATCAGCACACTGGCCGCCATTACAGCCATTTCATTGTTAAATTTTGCCATGATCGGTCGGGTTGGGTTTTTTTTGTTTTTTTTTGTTACGAATCGTATTTTGCTTACATTTTTATCCCCGTTTTCAGGAATTATTGCTAGTATGTGCTGAATATGTTGTTAACTGGTAAGTTAAATGTGTTTTTGACAATTTTCTGGCAATAGCACGTGAGGCCGCCTGCGTGCTGATTGGAGGACGTGCACAGGCGTCCAGCCAATCAGAAGCAAAGGTCGATTCTGATTGGCTACCCACATGTTGCATAAAACGGCAACATGTGGGCTGGAAATGACGAGCGCATCTGCCTGCGCTATAACACAGGCAGAAAGGAGAGTGTCTCACTCTTCTTCTATAAAGAAGTAAGACACTATTATGTACTCTTGATAGTATTTATCTACAAAATTAGTCACTTTGTTTACATGTCACATGTGCAGAGGTAGAACGACTTAGTGTGAAAACAGTGGTATAATGAATAAACCAATTTCGAAGAGAATAGCGTTCTTTTTCACTAATACATACATATTTAGGCGATTCTTTCTTGGTGCGATCTAAAGACAGGGTGGTAAAATAATGCTTATAATTGGCATTTTTTCAAAATTCCATTAAATCAAACTTCGTGGTGTTCTACTTCGGAGGTAAAACCGCAAATTTTATGTTTGCATTTTATGTTTATGTTTGCAAATTTTAGTGTCGTCATGTGAAAATAAGTACGCTCGTCAACAAACGTGCTTGTTTATTTATAGTTTATTTTTATATCTCGTTTACTAGGTGTTCAGTGTTTACTTGAACTTAGAGGTAATTTTATTTTAACTACTGAATTCTGATATTTATTAGCGACTACAAGAACAAAATTAGTTAGTATCCGTAATTTGCACTGAAGCAGCCACCCCTATTTAAAACTCAAGGACTACGCATTGACCGCTAAATAATTACTGGCAGGTAAAACTCAAGGCGTCCAATTTCATAACTAATCCCGATTCATTTTTATTTGAAACCTACTTTATTCAATGATAAAGGCCGCCTGCGTGCTGATTAGAGCACGTGCACATGCGTCTAACCAATCAGAAGCAAAGGTCGGTTCTGATTGGCTAGCCACTGCCACATGTTGCATAAAACGGCAACATGTGGCTTCAAAACAACCAGCGCATCTGCCTGCGCTATAGCAGAGGCAGGCCTGAGAGTGTCTCACTCTTCTTCTATAAAGAGTGAGATACTATTATGTACTCTTGGTGTGAGTGAGCGTGAGCATTTTCAAAAAGTCCAGTTTGAGCTTAGTTAGGATTTAGACTTATGCTGGTCGTTCGTCATTGAAAATTTTGGATTGATCGAAACATTTTCAACGACGAACAGTTTCAACGACGAACATTTTGTTTCGATAAATCGGGCCATGGTCTTGAAAAACAGTTGATCAGTCGACTAGAATAGACAACTTAACTTTATAGGCCCAGTTTGGATATTGAATTTGAAGGCCAAAAGACTCCTGCGGGCATGAAAGGATAATGCAGAATTTTAACGCAATTTAAATTACAGGCTGTAATATGTGATTGACAAAATTGTTCCTCAAGGTATTTATTTTATTCAACACCAGTGTTTTAGACAGAGCAAAAACAACGCCGTTTGTACATTACGGCATAGTGTTTTTACCATATTTCTTTTGTACGGCTTTTATGGCTTGGACTAGGTCGGCCGCAGTGATTTCAACTGCTTCTTCTGTCTTAATTTCTTCTTGGCTCTTTTTTCCTATTTTCTTTTTAAGTACCTTTTCTTGTTTTAGCATAGCTTCTGCTACTTTTTGTCGTCGTATTTTGCCGATGTACTCAATTCTACGGATGATTACGTTTTCTTTTTTTTCGAGTTTTCCAAGTTCAACTTTTTGCTGCATCATCGGCATTGTGTAGAACCGGGTCAGATTCACCAAACTTTTCAGTATAAACTTCTCCGAAACCCGCCGATACAGAATTGCCACTGTATTCATCAATTGCACTGTGCCAATCAAATCCACCGTTCTCTGTATTATGCGTTTTTGTAGAAGTATACCTCTATTACCCTCTGTTTTGTTCTCAAAAATTGACCATTCCCTTTCAAACTTGTTGGCACTGCTGTTCAATTGCACGTTAGACATCCACTGCAGAAAACTGCCAATTTGTTGCCATTGACTTTTCAAGTTGCCCAGCTCTTTTATAGCTTGTTTCATGACATCGAGAATTGGCTCGGTTGACCTCACATTGGCGGCCATGCGCCTCATTTCTCTTCGACGCAGCAGAATCTGCCTTCGATTCTCCTCCAACTCTTGTCTAGACGCTTCGGCGGCACGTCTTGACCTTCTGCTCAGCTGCTGTTGATGCAATGCCTTTCCTCGTTCGTCCATTTCTCCGTCGATCACTGCTGAAATGGAAGCAAACATTTAAAACAAGCAGGACCCAAAAGAGGGGCAAGGTACCTTTGCTGAGTGATATTTCCGTGTGTTTCACCATCAACTTTTATTTCAGCTTCGCGTTCAGTGTACATTATTATGCTTAGAAAGCAATGATACTTGCTGCAGTTGCTTAATTTAGTTTTGGCACTGATTTGCTAAATTTCCGTTAAGTATTGGCCAAAAGTCCATGGTATCAATAGTACATGATAGGAAGAGTATGACACTCTTCCTATTATGCCTTCGGGCATGCGTCCAATGCCTGTCTACATATTATGTACAATGTACGGTTTTGAAGGGCTTACACCCCTCCTCAATTGAAGACTCCGTACTCAACTGAGGGGGGATGCACCCCTCAGTTCCATACCCGGTACTCAACTGAGGAGGGGGTAACGCTCCTCAGTTCAGTACCCCGTCTTCAGTTGAGCGGGAGTACCCCTCTCATTTCAAGACACAGACAAGGACATTCGCTGATGTGCTGAACTAAGGGGAAGTACCCACCTCAACTGAAGACGGGGTACTGAATCAAGATGGGGGGGAGCACCAGGTCTTTCTCAGTGTCTTGAAATGAGGGCGGTACACAACCCAATCAAAAAAGTACATAAACGGGCTATTTTGCGCTCCGCGTTGAACGCACGCCCAAAAGCATAATAGGAAGACTGTCATACTCTTCCTATCATGTATTCTTGATGGTGTGTACCTGCGATTTCAGCACTCAGATTTCTATTTCTGCGAAACAATTGGGCATTCAAAACAGTTTTTGCAAAAAAATAGGGTAAATTTTTCACAAAAAAGGCAACAAACAGTAAGTGGGGATCGGACCCTTATGATAGATGAACATATACGAGTATGTATCGCTACTATGTACTATGCGCTCTTAATGTATTGCATGTACCATTTTTCTACACTGGCGCCATTGACACTAATTCCCTAAAAAATATACATACCTATGAACACGATTTAAGTAAAATAAATTTTTAAGCAAAAAGTTGCACTCTCTTGTATTTGTGAGTTTTAACAAAAATGAGCTAGTTTTTGAGTATTTTAATGAAACAACCAAAAAACACTGCTAGGTTATATTGTGTGTGCCAAAAAATATATATAGTGTGTGCGTGTTCTAGCTAGCTTCATAGAAAGCTGTTCTGTAAACATCAAAACACTCGTACGCATGCATGCAAATTTTTGATCGATTCATACCTAAAACTGTATGGTTCAGCCTGTAAAATTGTGTAGAAATCACAAAAACAGATCAGAATATGCCTTGAGCAGTTTGTAGTTTTTCACTAACATATGTACACATTACACATTTCAGTTTTATAAACGGACAAACGGAAATACGTAAGAATGAACCGACTCTTTTGAGCCAAAACTTACCTTCCGGTTTCTCATAGTAGGTCTCAGCTTTCAATTGTCGCAAGACTTTGGCTTCGGCTGCGCTTTTCGCAATTTTTTCTACAAATTTTTTTACCAAAGTCTCCGGCAACGTTCCTTCAGTTGTTGCTAATTTTTGTAGGTCATTTATAATCTGCTTAGCTTCTCTGACTATAGCCTTAAATTTTGTCGTAAGTGGTGACAATGAAACATCGTCCGGAATTTGCGATTTGCTCAACATTAACGTCTGTACAGTGAAATTTCCCAAAGCTCTGACTATTATTGCCCTTTTAGTATCAGTGGCATTTTCATCCGTAGACTTCACCTCTGCGTATTCCTTCAGGCTGGCAGATACGTTACCATATGCACTCACTATCTCCGTTCCGAGATTCAAGATAAGATTCCAGTCGTATATAAACTTGTCCCGATGACTATAAGGTTTATCAGATTCTTCCATGCTATTAGCGCAGGAGGCAAGAATCGGACTTGGTTCACCCATTTTGCCAGGACCTTTGCGGGAAATTAAATCAAAAAATCTAGAGATTCCTTTGCCAACAGTACTGAGTATTTTTTGAGGCAATGTAAAGGGCAACAGAAGTGTTTTCTTAATACCCTTAAGAAGGCCACGAACAAAGTTTTGCGCATCTGCTTCAAAACCGGCAGGAATATCGTCTATAGCTTTCAGTAGATCCTTTTTGTCTGCTTGAGCTTTCCTCTTTTTTTCGGCATAGGTTTCATGCAAATGTTTTGACAGTTCCTCCAGTTGTTTTTTTCGGTTTTCGGTAGCGTTGATTTCGAATTTCAATGCCTCGATCCTTTCTTTGCTCAGCTGTTTGTTGAACACCAAACTTGTGACAAACTCTTGAACCAGGTGGTTGAGCCCATCAAGCATTTTGTTCATTCCTGCCGCCGCGTTTACGGCTGTCTCCAAGTACCTCTTTAGATCCTTCAGTGCAATACCGACCAGAACATCAGCAACTTCGGCTGGGGCCTCATAAACCTCCTGGATCATCATTTTCAACTTAGTCGGAACCTGCTCCAGAGCTAAGTTGATGCTCTGCATGACCCCGTTGGCTTTGCGAAGAGAATTAAAAGCGGTATCTGTCACTTGCAAGACGGTTGACGTGAAATAAGGCTGCTTGATGTGTTGAAATTTTTTGCTGGCTTCCGCAGACTCAAGGGGGAAATTTTGCGTTGTTGACATGCTCACCAAGATCGCTAGCGTTGTAACTGTGGATGCCGCATTCATCAGTGCCTGTGTAGTTAGTTTGTTGCCCCTTGACAGGATGGGAGGGGGGTGTTTTGTGTTCTCTTTGTGCTTCCCTCCCTTTCTGTTTTTATTTTTCTTTATTTTTTATATTTACTTATATATATTTATGTATATTTCTTATACATATATATGTGTATTTATTTTTGTGGATTCTTTTTTATTTCCTCCTATACTTTTTTATATTTAGCATTATATATTATATATATTTATATATATATATATATAATATATATATATATATATATATATATATATATATATATATATATATATATATATATATATATATATATATATATATATATATAACCGTATTTCCTCGAATAAAGCCCCTGTCAGGAATAAACCCCCGTCTAACTGCTCACGAGATAAAATAACCGCTACCTTGAATTGAAGCCCCGGGAGTCCTATTCAAAACGTCCTCGAATAGAATCCCAGGGATTCTATTCAAAGCGTTTTTGAATAGAGCCCCAGTGTACGTACGTACAATTTTTTAACGGGTGGGAAGCCTATAGGTAAATCATGTTTCCGAGTGCTTTTCGTTTAATTCAGCATTTGTATGTGTATTAGCGTGCGACTTTGGCTGAATTTTCATGTTAACTTATTTAAGTATCAGTTTTTTAGTATAACTAAGCTATCCTAATTTTATTTAAGTCATTTCTATAAAATTACAGAAGCTGTTTGTAACAGAAAACATTTTCAAAAAAACAAAAGAAAAAATACAAAAGGACGTTTCCAAAAGGACACCAGAACAAAAGGAAAAGGACAAAAGGAAAAAACGACAGCCAAAAGGACGAGTATGAACCGTGCTTGAGCGGGAATCATGTCACTAGACTAGACCAACGAGCCACAAGGTCTAAGAGGGAAAAACTTTATTATTTGCATAATCGAAACATCAGTGTGTACATCAGTGTGCTGCATGTAAAACCGCGCTGTCGGTAACTGATGCAATCTTGAGACTTATAAACAGCAAGAATAACAAAATTAAAAGATAATTTTACCAACCTACCAAAATTACTCAGAAAAATACCACAAAGCACATGTGACGCACGCGCTCTTGAGCTGAAGCTGAGGTTCCAAACAAATGTAGCACTACTAGGTTACCGCGATTCTCCAGAATGTCCAGAATTGTCCTTTTTTTTCAAAATTTATGCAATATTTTGGGCATTTTTGATCGACCAATGGGAAAGGGTCCACAAAACTTGGCCTGAGAGCTGCCCCAAAATTTTAACCGCTTTACATGTATGGATGGCTTAGAGTCCTACGTGTTGGCGACCTTTCTTTTAACACCATGTTACACAGTAGACTGACTAGACATGTTTTGTGCGTGGCGACTCATTTTGAACAGTTTTTAAAAATTTCGCAATCTGCAGCTGACGTTTTACTCACAACACTTACTGAAACTTCAAAAAAAAATAAAACCCCTGTCTTGAATAGAACCCCCATTTGAATTTTCATGAAAAAATAAAGCTCCTGTTTGAAGGTTTTAAAATAGTTAACTCAATTTTTCGCGCTTTTTCATTCAAGTTTTACGTGTAAAGTAAATATTTGTTTCATGGTTTCTGTACCGTTCATAACATGTAACCACAAAAAAGTACTACATTTCTAATGTAAATTTTGGTATAAAGTTTTGAAGTAGGAACTTTGCCACTTTTTGAGGCAACTTGTTGTGCAAAGTTAATTCGACGTTTCGACGTCATAAACATAGGAAAACAACTGCTGCTATGTGCAAAAGCAATTTTCCTGTTCTTGATTTATGACAAAAACATTTATTTAATTTAGGCAATTTTTGTTCCTTCTAGAGAAGGAACTATTGTTTTGAAACTAACTGCACATAGCGTTTAAAGCTGCTGAGCAGGCTTCATAGCTAGTATGTTTTACGTGTATTTTCAGCTTGTGAGCTGGCTGCTGATTTTTGTCTGCGTATATGCAGAAAAATCAATAATCGATGTACACTGCTGTAACAGTGTACTTTTTCAAACTCGGCACCGGGATGTTTCACCAGCAGTATATAAGAGCCATTAGAAAACACTGCTTATCGCTTCTTGTTCTTAGAGCTGATTTGCTCAGCTCAGATTAAAGTGTCACTTTTGAGCCAAATGGCTCGTGCAGCGGGATGCTTAACATCCTGCAGCACTTTTTTGTACGTACTACCAAGAGTACATAATAGGAAGAGTATGACACTCTTCCTATTATGCCTAGCAGCGCGCGTCCAATGCGCAGCGCGAAATAGGCCTTTTATGTACGGTTTTGAGGGGGGGGGTACCCCCCCCTCAACTGAAGACCCCGTACTCAACTGAGGGG
The DNA here is from genome assembly GCA_030248245.1 of Trissonchulus sp. WLG1_4. Lineage (NCBI taxonomy): Eukaryota > Metazoa > Nematoda > Enoplea > Enoplida > Ironidae > Trissonchulus > Trissonchulus sp. WLG1_4. The sequence goes on along the minus strand of JASANF010012599.1, from coordinate 37,453 downwards.
GGGTACCCACCCCCTACTCAGTTCGATACCCCGTGCTCAACTGGGGGACCCCCCTCAACTCAGCACCCCGTCTTCAGTTGAGGGGGCTACCCCCCTCATTTCAAGACACTGACAAAGTCTTTGCGCTACCCCCCCCCCTCAGTTCAGTACCCCGTCTTCAGTTGAGGGGGGTACCCCCCTCAGTTCAGCACATCAACAAAAGTCCTTGTCAGTGTCTTGAAATGAGGGGGGGGGGGGGTACCCCCCCCTCAACTGAAGACAGGGTGCTGAGTTGAGGGGGGGGGGCTACCCCTCAGTTGAGCACGGGGTCTTCAGTTGAGGGCTCAAAACCGTACATAAACGGGCTATTTCGCGCTGCGCATTGGACGCACGCCCGTAGGCATAATAGGAAGAGTGTCATACTCTTCCTATTATGTACTCTTGGTACTACGTATTTAGATTAAGTAAGAATAGGAGCTAGTTAGTAGTTAATAGCTTACGGTAGGTATGGAATAAAGAACCAATTCATTTAAACCTGAAAGGTAGACACCGGGGAAGGAACCTTGCCCCTTTTGGGGCCTACTTGTTTCCATAACTCTGAAATGTAAAATGTAAAATGTAAAATGTAAAATGTGAAATGTAAAATGTAAAATGTAAAATGGAATATGGAAAATGTAAAATGTAATATGTAAAATGTAATATGTATAATGTAAAATGTAAAATGTAAAATGTAAAATGTAAAATGTAAAATGTAAAATGTAAAATGTAAAATGTAAAATGTAAAATGTAAAATGTAAAATGTAAAATGTAAAATGTAAAATGTAAATTATAAAATGTAAAATGTAAAATGTAAAATGTAAAATGTAAAATGTAAAATGTAAAATGTAAAATGTAAAATGTAAAATTTAAAATGTAAAATGTAAAATGTAAAATGTAAAATGTAAAATGTAAAATGTAAAATGTAAAATGTAAAATGTAAAATGTAAAATGTAAAATGTAAAATGTAAAATGTAAAATGTAAAATGTAAAATGTAAAATGTAAAATGTAAAATGTAAAATGTAAAATGTAAATTATAAAATGTAAAATGTAAAATGTAAAATATAAAATGTAAAATGTAAAATGTAAAATGTAAAATGTAAAATGTAAAATGTAAAATGTAAAATGTAAAATGTAAAATGTAAATTATAAAATGTAAAATGTAAAATGTAAAATGTAAAATGTAAAATGTAAAATGTAAAATGTAAAATGTAAAATGTAAAATGTAAAATGTAAAATGTAAAATGTAAACTGCAAAGTGTAAAATGTAAATTGTAAAATGTAAATAGTACAAAGTTAATAGTAAAGAATAAAAAGTAAGGCTAAACAGTAAAGCCCGGTTCATACTTCGTGTTTTGTGTTTTGTGTTTTTGTGTTTTGTGCTTTGTGTTTTTGCCCAGTGTTTTGTGCTTTTCTGTTCATCTCCGAAATTTGTGTTTTCGTCTGTGCTTTTGTGTTTTGTGTTTTGTGCTTTTGATCCTGTGTTTTCAGACATAAAAATTTTGTGTTTTTGGAAATCTGTTGAACATTTGTGTTTTGTGCTTTTTCAGAGTGATTTTGTGTTTTTGTGTTTTGTGCTCAGCACAATCTACATACTCAAAAGCACAAAAGCACAAGACACACGTCACGTCTTTTTATATTCCAATCAGATTAAACTGTCAAATATAAAATATTCAGTCCTTTAACTGAAAAAATTGGTTGTTACATTGTATTATTAGTCAAGTCTGATGTCATATTTAGTTAATTTCAGTTAATAAGTTTTTCATTATAGTTCTTCTTTATTTATTTTTATATATTATTTTATATTTTATATATATTTATAATACCGTCTGAAAATTTTCTAACAATCTATAATTCCGAAGACATAAAAAATTTTCCTAATTACGAAGCAAATATTGTAGAAAACATTATGAGAAGAAACAGTTAATTTTGATTGGATAAACACAAAAGCACATTTTAAAAAGATGAACATTGTCCATGTTTCGAAAACACACCCAAAGCACACCGAAAACACAAAAGCACAAATCAAAAACACAAAACACTAAGCACAAAGTATGAACCGAAAAACACAAAAGACAAAAGCACAAAACACGAAAACACAAAAACACGAAGTATAAACTGCAAAAACACAAAAGCACAATTCAAAAGCACAAAACACAAAAGCACAAAGTATGAACCGGAGAACACAAAACACTAAAACACAAAACACAAAACACGAAGTATGAACCGAGAAAGCACGAAACACAAAACACAAAAACACGAAAACACTAAAACACAAAACACAAAACACGAAGTATGAACCGGGCTTAAAGAATAATAAATAGAAAGTAAAAAGCAAATTTTTTAACCCTCCGCAATAAAAATTGAAAACCTGTTGGGCTGTGCGTCTGTGACCCATCCGGAAAACGTACGAACTGAGCTATTTAAAAACTAACTAATTAACATTTTCTTTACACACTGGTGAGTAAACTTCACCACAACATGCTGCGGAAGTGCACTTTCTGCAGCTTTTATCTTGAAATAGCATTTGATTCATAATTCACTTAGTCGCATAGGTGACTACCACGACGTACCTGCTTTGTACAGGGTCTCGTTTTCGTTATCGGTCGGATCGACAGGTTTTATAACAGTATAGGCTTTTCTGACCACTCGTTCTGCCCACATCAAATCAGTTCGCAACAAGCTGCTTGATTCGTCGAAACAACCAAGGAAAAGTAGCAAGAGCATTGAAGCCCCTGAAAGTAATAATATTGTTGCTCCCGAAAGGGCCCAATTTTTCACAGGATTAAACGGACAGGACTTATTCCTGTTGCGCCACAGCGCAACAGGTACTTGATACTTGGTTTGTATAGAATTTGCAGAATCTATGCAAAGAGAAACTTAACTTTAATTTTGGGTAGCTCAAATTTCCAGGTGTTAAATAACACTGGAAAGGCTGCCCTAACACTGGAACCTGTGTAATTTCCTACGTTAACTTACTCTAGAAAGGCAGGGTACGCTCAATGTTGGCTAACGAAAAGACGCAAATTGAAGAACAGCAACTGTAAATACTCAGAATGCAAAAGCTGGGAACCGGTGGGGTTTCGAACTTCTGACTTGAAATCAGATGCTCAGTAAGTGCTAACGCACTACCATCAGAGCCAACCGGCCATGACTATCGAAGACCTTAGTAATACAAAAATGTCAAAACAGAAAACCGCTATGATATACCTATTTGTTAGTTTCTTCTTCAGATCTTACTGCTATCTTGTAAAACAATACTACTTACATGTGTCAATACTTAGTGGAAGGAAGGACGGTATACAGAGATTTTGTTTCAGTTAATTGTATTCAAAAGCTTTGTGTGTATATCAGTGGCCTAGCGGTATGATTCTCGCTTCCGGTGCGAAAGGTCCCTGGTTCAACTCCCCGATCGTCTTTATTTATTTTAATTTTTTTGTGCTTCTAAATCAATCTTTTGTGAAAAATAGCTTAACTCGATCTTTCCTATCTAGAAACTTTCAATGGTCTACTTTTGGACATTCAAACCTTCGTTATGATTTTTCAAATTTTTTCAAATGTTTATTTCAAATGAGTAATTTAATGAAAACGGGTTTTTTCTTTCTGTGACCATTAAATTTTCATTTAAATGAAATAATGACTCCTTCTGTTGAAAATACTGCTAATTTTGCCCAAAGCTACGCCGCCTAGAAAGCAAAAATATGTGCTCAGAAAGTAAAATAGCAGAAAATCGACTGCAGTTTGGGACTCTGCGTACCGGAGTGACTTGAAATTTTGTGTTTTTATAATTACAGATGTGCACTGGTCACTGCACAAGATTAGTTAAAACCAGTGACTCAAAAGTCAAATTCAGGCAGCGTCATATTCTTCCAATGATGCACTATTAAAATTGTTAAAAGTTACTTTTGTTCGCGGTTAGATTTTACTGCGCAACAGGTCTAATGCTGTTAAACGTTCACCCTGCTCACTCGCTGGCTCACTTTTGCAGTAAACTTTTGCTTGTTTTAGTCCACAGTTTAGGAATGGATACCGAACAAAACCCGTTAAATACGTATTTAGTTTGAATTCATTCCTAATATAATACATTGAAACGACTTCACACTAGGCTTAACATCAGCGGGTGTATTTGAGTTTGTTCAATCACCCTAAAACTGGTAGATGTCGCGTGTAAGCGTGCACGAGCACGAGATTTTACCCCCCCACCCCTAGGCGCTATTTGCGCTATTTGCGCTATTATAGCTTCCAGCTCAAAAACGCCACCCCCCCACCGCTAGGCCCTACTTGCGCTATTTGCGCTATTATAGTTTCCAGCTCAAAACGCCCCCCCCCCACCCCCCCGCTATCAAAATGCTTTAAGCGCTATATGCGCTATATAGCGCATATAGCACCTAAAATAGCGGCTATAGCGCTTCGGAAAATAGCGTTTTTTTGGCAAATTATAGCACATTTCAAAATCTGAAAAATATCAAAGTGCTATAATAGCACAGCGCTATAATAGCCCATGGCAGGTGCCATTTTTTTCCGGAGGCGCTATTTTTACTTAGATAAAATTTTTATTTTATTCGATAGCGCTTATAGCACCTGAGGGTGCTATTTGCGCTATTCAGGCGCTATTTTGTGCTATCGGCTATTTTAATGAAAACTTTTGTACTTTTTAGTACGTATAAGATCTATCAATTAAAATTAAGAAGTTTAAAATTCTTTTAAACTTTTAGTTTGTGTTTTGATAGACGATATTAAAAAAATAGCGCATATAGCAAAACGATAGCGCATCAAAGTGCAATAAGCGCTATTTTTTTCATAGGCTTAAAAAATAGCGCTATAGCACCTGAGGGTGCTATTTGCGCTATTTAGGCGCTATTTTGTGCTATCGGCTATTTAATTAAAAAATTTTGTACTTTTTAGTACGTATAAGATGTCTCAATTAAAATTAAGAAGTTTAAAATTCTTTTAAACTTTTAGTTTGTGTTTTGATAGACGTTATTAAAAACTAGCGCATATAGCAAAACGATAGCGCATGAAAGTGCTATAAGCGCTAATTTTTTCATAGGCTTAAAATAGCGCTTATAGCACCTGAGGGTGCTACTTGCGCTATTTAGGCGCTATTTTGTGCTATCGGCTATTTAATTAAAAAATTTTGTACTTTTTAGTACGTATAAGATGTCTTAATTAAAATTAAGAAGTTTAAAATTCTTTTAAACTTTTAGTTTGTGTTTTAATAAACGATATTAACAAATAGCGCATATAGCAAAACGATAGCGCATCAAAGTGCTATGGGCGCTATTTTTTTGTACGCTTAAAAAATAGCGCTTATAGCACCTGAGGGGCTATTTGCGCTATTTAAGCGATAGTTTGTGCTATTGGCTAATTTATTGAGTAGGCGACAACCCCCCACCCCGCCCCCCCCCCCGGGGTTGGGTTTGTAGGGCTTTCCATCCCTCGCTCCTATTAGTCAAAGTTGTAGGCAATTACCCAACATGACTTTCCATTCTTCGTCCTATTGGTTACGCAAAATAAAACCCTAGAAGGGTAAAAAGATTCACTAGGCGCCCATCCCCCCCCCACCCCCTGGGGTTGGGTTTGTAGGGCTTTCCATCCCTCGCTCCTATTAGTCAAAGTTGTAGGCAATTACCCAACATGACTTTCCATTCTTCGTCTTATTAGTTACGCAAAATGAAACCCTAGAAGGGTAAACAGATTCAGTAAGCGCCCACCCCCCGGTGTTGGGTTTGTAGGGCTTTCCATCCTTCGCTTCTAATAGTAAAAATTGCAGGCAATCTTCCAACATGATTTATTACTCAAGAAATACTTACTGATTCCAAATTCTTAATTTTAGAAATAACAAATACTCGTAACGTTAGGTAAAAAAGTATTCTCCAGCATATTAATATTCTACTAAAAACAGATCATTAAAGGAAATAACCAAAAACATATATAACTTACTTCAAGAGTACATAATAGGAAGAGTATGACACTCTTCCTATTATGCCTACGGGCGTGCGTCCAATGCGCAGCGCGAAATAGCCCGTTTATGTACGGTTTTGAGGGGGGGTACCCCCCCTCAACTGAAGACCCCGTGCTCAACTGAGGGGGGGGTACCCCCCCCCCACAACCCAGCACCCCGTCATCAGTTGCGGGGGGGGGGTACCCCCCCCCTCATTTCAAGCCACTGACAAGGACTTTTGTTGATGTGCTGAACTGAAGACGGGGTACTGAACTGAGGGGGGGGGTAGCTCAAAGACTTTGTCAGTGTCTTGAAATGAGGGGGGGGGGCCCCCCCCCCCCAAGAATACGGGGTGCGGAGTTGTGGGGGGGGGGGTCCCCCCCTCAGTTGAGCACGGGGTATCGAACTGAGTAGGGGGTACCCCCCCCTCAGTTGAGTACGGGGTCTTCAGTTGAGGGGGGGTACCCCCCCCCCTCAAAACCGTACATAAAAGGCCTATTTCGCGCTGCGCATTGGACGCGCGCTGCTAGGCATAATAGGAAGAGTGTCATACTCTTCCTATTATGTACTCTTGCTTACTTGTTAAGCATGAAAAGAACGAGAAATAATTTAAAGCAATAATGAATTAATAATCATAATAATATAATAATAATAATCAGTCCAAGCTGCGTCCAAGCGCCTAAATAGCGCAAATAGCACCATCTGGTGCAATAAGCGCTATTTTTAAGCCTACGAAAAAAATAGCGCTTATAGCACTTTGATGCGCTATCGTTGTGCTATATGCGCTATTTTTTTATATCGTCGACTAGAACACAAACAAAAACTTGAAAATAATTTTAAAATTATTCTAATTTATTGAGGGACCGTATACTTACAAAAAAATACAAAAGTTTTCAATAAATTAGCCAATAGCAAAAAATAGCGCCTAAATAGCGCAAATAGCACCCTCAGGTGCTATAAGCGCTATTTTTAAGCCTACGAAAAAAATAGCGCTTATAGCACTTTGATGCGCTATCGTTGTGCTATATGCGCTATTTATGCACTATTTTTGTATATCGACGTCCAGAACACAAACAAAAGTTTTAAAATACTTTTGAAATTCTTTTTTGTTTATTGAGAGATCGTATACGTGCTAATAAGTACAAAACTTTTCAATAAGTTAGCCAATAGCACAAAATAGCGCCTAAATAGCGCAAATAGCACCCTAAGGTACTATAAGCGCTATCCACGATCAGCATCACTATTTAAAGGGAAATTAACACGAACACCAATAGGCCAGCGTAGCTCAGTTGGTAGAGCGTTAAGCTAGCAATCTCGCAATGGGTGGTTCAAATCCCCCCTGCCATTTTTATGTAGAAGTTTCATTCATAAAAAAAATAGCACATATAGCACCTTCGATAGCGCTTATAGCGCAAATAGAGCATATAGCATCCCCAAAAAGCGCTATAGCGCAAATAGCGCATATAGCACCTTCGATAGTGCATACAGCGCAAGTAGCGCATATAGCACCCCCAAAATGCGCTAATACGCAAATAGCGCATATAGCACCTTCGATAGCGCTTATAGCGCAAATAGCGCATATAGCACCCCCAAAAAGCGCTATAGCGCAAATAGCGCATATAGCACCTTCGATAGCGCATATAGCGCAAATAGCGCATTTAGCACCCCCAAAAAGCGCTATAGCGCAAATGGCGCATATAGCACCTTCGATAGCGCATATAGCGCAAATAGCGCATATAGCACTCCCAAAAAGCGCTATAGCGCATTTAGCGAATTCCATAGCGCTTATAGCGCATATAGCGCATAAAAAAAGCGCTATAGCACAAAAAGTGCTATTTCGATTTCGCTTACACGCGTTCGTTACCCATTTCTTAACACAAAAGCGAACATTTGATCGATTTTAGTTTGTTTCGTAATAAAATATATCTTACAATGCTTTTAATTCAATTTCGGGAAGAAATCAAACAATACACGTTTTCGAAAACGGAATAGATATAATTATAGTGTATGTAGTTTCAATTCAGACCAAGAGATTAATGGTGAAGAGTTTAATATACCCTCTATTTCTGTTATTAATGTGCACAATCAACCTTCATTAATGCTCGGCACTCCACAAAGTGTTTTAATAGCCGGCTTAACTAGTCTCACCAAGCGTTCATAGAATTGTCCCACCAATGGAGAGCGCTCTGGCATATTTCTTCATATAATGTTTTATGTGCAAAAAACTTTGGCAATTCTTTGTATGCCTCTTTTCTAATTTTGTCTTCCCATATTGATTTGAGAATATTTGCGGCCTTTAGAAACTGTGTGGCATTGTCTATAGGAATTAGTTGTGGACAGCCTCGTCGAGCAACAAATGCAACAAAGTTGTGTAATCGATTTGGTGCAGTCCGCCGTTAAACTGTAACATTACCACGTAACTACAAGATTGGTACCATGTGTGTCACTCAATTTGTTAATTAATAAATTAATAATAGAAAACACTACTCAGTATTGTATTCAGTAGTAATGAATAGCTCACCTGTTAGTTGCCCTTTCATCTTGTCTGCTGAAAAGTGTCCTTATTTCTGTTCTGAAAATCTACTATGATGGGGCAATCAAAAAACATGTATTAAAATCAGATTTGATGGAAATTTTATGAAAAAGCAAAATTTACATATTGAGACATTTCACTATTAGTGATGCGTTGCACACAAAATTCTATCATGCCTGACCTCGTACTTTTGCATAATGCAAAATATTTTGTATTTCAGAAACCACATAGGTAAAACAATTTATAAATGTAAGGGCTAAATATTACAAAATGAATCGTGAAGTCTAAAATCACAGCAGAAAGAACGAATTGTAGTAACTGACGTAATGGTTTTAAATCAGGGATTTCGGCGAAACCCCTGGTTTTATTGTGCCTGGCTTAAGAAACCGAGAAAACCTAAAAAAGTGTCTGGCTTAATTGAAGTTTGCAGAGTTATGCAAGTAGCGAAACTTGGCCAGCAGCTGGCAGCAATGGCGCGAATATTTGAACCGCCATGTACGTTCGGAGCTTAAGGTTGTTATATGTACGGACGTTTGGACACAAAATTCCTGCCAAAAAAATTATGAATTTTACGTTTTTTTAGACAAATCAATAAGGTATATGACTATTATTTTATTCAACCAGATAAAAATGCCCACAGTATTATTTGATGTGAAATTTTAAAGCATAGACTAGCTATCATGTTGGCTTACTGAACTGCCATACTGGGCCCGATTTATCGAAACAAAATGTTCGTCATCGAAAATGTTCGTCATCAAAAGTTCGTCATCGAAAATGTTGGACGTCGAAAATGTTCGTCATCAAAAACGTTCGTCATCTAAAAAACAAATGTTCGTCATCAAAAATGTTCGTCATCGAAAAAGCAAATGTTCGTCATCGAAAAAGCAAATGTTCGTCATCGAAAATACATGTTCGTTGTTGAAAAGACAATGTTCGTTATCAAAAATGTTCGTCATCGAAAATTTTGGATTGATCGAAACATTTTTGATGATGAACATTTGTTTTTTCAACGGTGATTTATCAAAAGACAAATGTTCCTCAACGAAAGTTCGTTATTGAAAATGTTCGTCATCGAGAAATTTTTCGATGACGAGCTTTGGTTTTTTAGAACATTAGTATGTTCTAAATGACAAAAGCTCGTCATCGAAAATTTTTTCGATGACAACATTTCAACGGAGCTCGGTACCTCCGTTGAAAATTTCAACTGCGAACATCTTTAGGTACATAAGCAGCTGGCAGTAATTTTAATATTTTTTAGGCAGTTTTTTAGGCATAACTTAGCGAAAGTTCATTTAAATTACTTGAAATTTTGGAAATAAGTTTTTCAATATATCAGTCAGCTTCAGTGTCAAAATTACTTAAAAATACTAACATTTAGTTATATTTGTAAGCGTACTAAAAAACCTACTATTACTCGGGTACGTCACTATACTCGGGTAATTCCGTCAACATCCGTCTAATGCCGTCAAAGAACCGGCTAAAGCCGTCACAAAATCGCTTAATGCCGTCACTTTATGTAAGTGCCTTATGCACCTGGGAACAGCTTAGTTTAAACCGAATTTTCTAAAAATAACCCAATTTCATCAACTGAAAAGTTTTATTGAACTAAAAAATGAACAATTGCGAAACAGTAAAACAACATAACTTCTTCAGTTTAGTCCCATACTTTGCATATTATATATATATATATATATATATAATATACAATTAGGCTTTGAACGTAATGTTATTTAACTATAGTTTTTAAACTAAGGGCGTATTTATTTACAAATTAAAGTGTCAATATAGTTGGACTAAAATTTATAACTTATCCTTAAAAATGCTATTCCAATAACCTTCCGATTGAACGGACTAACTTTTAGCGCACTGCATTGTAGCCAGACTAAGTAGACTTAACTATGCAAACAAATCTAGTTACGCCACTGGTTTATTTTAGATTCCTCTTAGATCCCCTAGTCTTTTTACATAGTCCGATATACTATTCCTAAACTTTAGGCTAAAAAAAGGAAAGGGCCCTTGGATTCAATTTTACTCACAGCTGAAATATATCCCAAACCTTGCTCATATTTGTCCTTATTTCAATAAAAGCATAAAAGCATACATCATAATAATAGATGCAACTATAAACAATGCTGATTTGCTTGATTATATTCGCCTGCTAGTCTAGCTAATATACAAAACATGAAGCGTACAATTATTCAGGTGGTTGCTATAATTTATCAAAAAAATGTGTGAAGCGCACTATATTAACTAGGTTACAACGATTAGTTTTTGTTAGAAGATACTAAGACTTAAATTTAAGTTGATTATTGTTAATCAATTGATTAAAAAATTAATAAAAAACAATTGATTTACTGGTCGTCAACTATTCAATAAGTAAACTAGTTAGCTTAATTTTTGAAAAAGACGATTCAAGAGAAGTTAATCAGTCAAAAAAACAAGGCAATATAATTATAAGGATAGGAAATAACAAAGTACCACAAAGTTTCACAAAACCAAACGAAGAATATAAGGCAGTACCAAAACTTTTTAGGTCAACAAACTACTGCAAAAACTTTGAAAACTCTTTGGCCTTAATAAGACCACATTGAACACAAAAAAACGTTGTAGAATCTATAACACCCCCACAAGCTTCATGCTGCCACTCAATACAGCGAAGGCATTGAACCCAATCCGATTTCCCAGTTGTGTCCTCACTATAGTCAATGCCACAGCCTCTGCAGATCCATTTTTTTTCCTTTTTGTTGGCCTTTAGTGGAGAAATTGAATCGTAAGTTAAGGGTTTCTTAATTTTACCGCGACGCTGAGAAGTTTGGCCTGATGGTGTAGAGCGCGGGTTAGTAGATTTCTGGGCAGGCGTAGACGTATCTGGAGTTTTGGAATTGATGTGCGGAAAAACGTTGCGCATGCGAGACAATGCTTTTAAAGCGTCCTGCTTATTAGCACTAATCGGTACTAACAGGAAATTAAATTCATGTCCATTGGTTGAAGTCGGTGGTGTTGGTGTTTCAGCCTCCGCCACTAAATTGCCAGAGTTGGAGTGTTAGGATCAGCTTCCATTTAGTTCATTGTCGGCGTTTCAGCTTCGGTTTCCAAATCGGCAGTTACTTGTGGCTCAAACTCGGTTTCCAAAATGGCCATCACAAAATCGTTAGTTGCCTTACTGGTCACCAATTGCTGTGTTTGGACCGAAATTACTGGAAATTTGTCATTCAAATCAATTGGACTGAGAGCTATAAATTGAATAGGTAATAAGTGCATATTGTTCAAGCAAAACAGCTCCGTCCCGTCAGCCATGACTGTGGCATTTTCTTGCTCGTTTTCACCATAAACTGCTTGTAGGGCCGAATTTCCATTCATCACTTCAGAAACAGGTTGCACTTATGTTTCATTATTTATAGTGTCTGCATTCATTGGTTCTAAAAATTGATCCGGAGCATCAGGTGGCATAGGAAAAAGTTCAGCATCAATTTCGACATTAGACTGCACAGTTTCAGTGCCATTATCAATATCGGACTCTAGCCCTAACATTGCCTTAGAAGGCTAAAAAGCTTCTTTAGGAATCGCGTCATAGTTCAATGGACACAGTCCACATTTTCGAAATCCGCGCTCTGCCTTTATCGGGATTGCAGCTCGTCTGTATGCTGGCGTGAAAATATCCCCAAAATTGGCACGATCAATTATCGAACCAGGATGATGATCCATAAAGTTTTTGCAATTTGTGGCCCAATGAGACTTGAATGACTTAAATATTGAGACATCTAGTGGCTGCAAATTGTTAGACGTATGGGAAGGAAGCACAATAAGTTCAATGTTGTTCTCGTCGCGAGAGCTTTCACTTCAGGATTTGTGTGTGATCCGTGGTTGTCCATCAGTAAAGCCACTTTTTCACCTTCTTGAACTGGAATCATGTAATTTAGAAAATGCCGAAACCAGGCCGTAAACAAATCCTTGTCGATGTATCCGCTTTTTGACGATTTTACTTCCGTATTTATCGGCAAATTCAGTCGATGATCAGCATTAATTCTGGCACCTTTAATTATAATCGGCGGAATAAAATGGCCCGAGGCACTGCAGCAGGCAACTATGGTTGTATTAGCTCCACGTTCAGTCGAAGTTATAGTCTGAACAGATCTGCTACCTTTCTCGGCAACCACTTTCGTGCGGCCGCTTGGTGGCACAATTTGCACGCCTGTTTCAGCCACGTTGTACAGACGAGTTGGGTCGTTGAGAATGCCGAAATAAGTCAAAAGCTTCTCCACAGTTGTGAACCATGCTTTAATTCGTCCTTCTTCCATGCCCAAAACTCGATTTCGAGACACATTCTCTGCCGCCCTCAGTCCGACGTTCGGGTGCCGCTTCTTAAACCCACACCACCAATCCCACCCGGCTCTTTTCGTTTTCTTGTTGAAACCGTTCGGAATGGCGTTTTTCTCGCACAAATCAGAAGCAAGTCTTTTAATGGTGTCGATGGTCATGGGAAATCCCTTTTTTGTCTTCGCACGATTTCATCCTCCAAATTTTTTTCTTGCGAAGCGGAAAGTGCCGTAGGGTGACCCAAGCCACGATTTTTACAGTAACCACCTTGAATCCACCGATCTCGCAGCGTCATCCTGGGCACACTGAACTTCTTAGCAATGCTGGCCAGACCTCGGAAGTTTTCTAAAAATACAAAGTTACTTGTGATATTTTTTGTTTTATTTTTACTCTTTACAGTTTTAATTCAAATTTATATTCATCGTAGTTAGGGTTGTTTCAATTATGGAATTATTTTCAATTTCAATACCATTATCAATTTTTTGCCCAAATATTTTTAATTTCAATACCATTATCAATTTTTTGCCCAATTATTTTCAATTTCAATACCATTATCAATTTTTTGCCCAAATATTTTCAATTTTAATACCATTTCAATTTTTTTCTCGAAATATTTTCAATTCAATTTCAATTTTGCAATTATTTTCAATTTCAATTATTTTTCAATTTTTTTAGCGTAACTGCTGAGGCTTTTTTAATAAGTAATATTATGATAACTGTTTCTCTATAAACACAAAAATGCGCGAAATTACACGCACCGCGCACGCACCACGGTACTTAATGCTCAAAAGTTATACCAACGATCGTCGAATCGCCGATCCAAAATTTCACAGCCGATTCAATCTGGCCATCTAACCTTACTTAATCAGCGATCCGATTCGATCCACATCACTAGTTATTAGTGATTTTTTTAAATTTTAATTTTTTATTTTTATTTTTATTTTAAATTATTCACCTGACTTGTTTGTAAAGGAGAAAAACAGTTGATTTCGCTGATGCAAAAATTTTTACTCAAAATAGTCTGCATCAGTTTATCTGAGCTGACAAACGAACTTGAGAAGGTCCTTTTCTTGACAAAGTTTTCGGGAAATTTTGATTGGATGCACCTGATACAAAATTTTTCCGGATACGCAAGCGTGACCGAAACATTATTTTTGTCATTGGTTGCCCAAACATCAAGCTTCATTTTGATACGTTTTTCATACGTCAATGTGTCACGTGGCCCGTAATCTAGCCAATCTAATTTTCAGTTATTCATAATTGCGACTTGATCATAAATGGCTCTTTGCCCCTACAATAACAAAAGTTCAAGCTGATAATAAAGAGACGTACGCTCAATTGAAAATAATAATTGAAATTAGACAATTTCAATATCAATTACGTTTCAATCATGCTGTTCACCGACACATGCTACATGCACAAAAAGGCATACAGACAAGACTTCGTTCCAGCATCAGACATGCTGTGAAGTCAACCAGCCCAGCATAATTGATATTGAAATTGAAAGTATAGTTTCAATTTCAATTTCAATTAAAATATTTTCAATTTCAATACCATTATCAATTTTTAACCAAATTATTTTCAATTTCAATACCATTATCAATTTTTAGGCTAATTATTTTCAATTTTAATATCAATTAATAATTGATATTGAAATTGAAATTGAAAGTGGGTTTCAATGATTAAATGAAATAATTGAAACAACCCTAATCGTAGTGCACTTAGGGTATGATACTTTAGACAGCTTTCAATTATTTAAGCATGTTTGATGTCGCCCCGTTTTTTTAGTTATAGCTTACAAAGCTAAACGTTTATGAAAATTCAGTTCTATCGCTCACAAATGCTTATCTCACTCTAGGATGCCTGCCTTAGCGATAGAAAAGTCAAACTGACACATTCCTGCACTGCGGACTACAGTCATTAGTTTAATCCAGTAAAAAAATGGTACTTAAACAAATATCAGTATAAACCATGTGCTAAAAATTTTACTTAGCGCTTCAGCTCGGCTTGTCTGTATTTCTCCCACAGATGCAGTCAGCTCGGCAATAGCTTCTTCCATTATTTCAGCACCCCATTGTTGCCGCTTTTTAGTTGGTTTTACCCTCCATTGATCTACATCTCGATCAGCGTGACTGGGAGGATCAGTGTTTTGGACGTCAGAATCAAGGTTTGCATCGACTGCGGCGTGGCGTTGAGCGGGGGCACTGGGCACAGGGATAGCAACGGGTTGTAGCATAGGCCGAGCTGTTTTTTTCGTTCGTTTATACTTTGATTTTTTTTGGGTGGACCTCTTTATTTGCTTCGTTTTTGCCATCAGTAACAGATTCTGAAATTATGAATATAAAAACATTTCAAACATTGTATTAAACAAGACTACAATAGAACACCAACGGCTAACACACCAACGTCAAATTTACGTTCAAGAAAGTTTAAGAGAATTTTAATTTACAGGTTTTTCTTTTACTAAACGCAAGAACTGTAATATAAATGTTCAAATGATTCTTGAAATGCAAGAAAGATCCAGTCATTACAGCCCGTTTCTACAAGACTAAGCGAGTAGTTTCTAGTCAATTCAGCTGTTTGGTTCGATACATCTTCTCAAACTTCACATAGCCCAGTACTAGGGGTTGGTATGGCGTATCATCACAAAACATACAAATTTGGGACAAAAAAGTTTCAAAAAATTACTATAATGTTCCTATTACCTTGGTTTGCTGTTTTTCTGCGCAGGTCTGTTACGGCTGAAACAGACATCTAGCTGTGCAAATACATAATATTGCACCTAAAAATAAACAAAATGATAGAAAAGTGACGGTAGAAGTGACGGCATTACCCTGAAAATTGACGGCATTACCCTGAAAATTGACGGCATTACCCTGATAATGTGCCGGCATTACCCGATTTGTGACGGCATTGCCCTACTTTTTTGCAAACACTATTCATGTCAAAATTACTGCATTTTTCTGTAAAAAATTAACAATCACACCAAACTAACTATATGGGTCGATAGAACATGTCTAGAGGATTAAAATGATACCAAATTTACACAGGAAAACCATTTCAAAAGCTAAGCCCAACAATTTTACACTAAGCAAATTTGTCTTAAAATAAGGCTATTTTTGCTGTAAATTAGTGCCAGTACGAAACAGAGCTGTAACTTCTGTCATCAGTAACGTCACGTGACAATCGATAGCTCAAATTAATGGTCATTGGCTGATGAATTAATTGATGCATCTTACAAAAGCTGAAACATTAAACCAATGAATTAAGTAGTGACGGCAATACCCGAGTGACGAATTACCCGAGTTTACCCAATTTTAATAGTAATATAAATAGCTAACCTTATTTATTATTAATTAAATATTATTATAAATAGCGCAGCTCATTTATTTTTAATATTAATATTACTAAAATAATTGAAATTAAAAGTATTTTTAATAACAATTTTTAATATTAATTATAATTATTAAAATAACGGTAGTGCCGTATGGACATTGGGGCCAACTGAACGGCAGAACGGCTGTTCAATTCATACCTTCGCCCGTACAGCCGTCTGCTACTTTGCCCGTCAGCCATATGTCCGTTCACCAATATATACTAAACCACACTTTTTCACTTTGTCCGTCTGTATATGCCCGGCAAAGTTAATTTCAGTTCAATTTAGCCGAAACTCCCGGGCATACAGATTACAAACAAACGGACATACTGCTCAAAAATATGAATCGCTCCTTAGGCCCAAGCTATGCGCGTTTGCCATAAAAAGTTAGAATTAAAAAAACAGATTATGCAGGCTTTGTCCGTACCTATGCCCTACTGAAGTATGAATCGACCCTAATAACTGTTAAGACACGTTCTCACTCAGAATCGAGCTTTTTCGAGATAGCTTTCGCAGTCGAACCAATCGACTTTTTCTGATCGGGCTCAAATTTTGTCCAAACATTGTATCACATAATTTATTAAGCTATGCAAAGTTTTAGCTCCCGAAATTGATCCTGCAAATTGACATTTCGAGTGAAAAATCGATACCTGAGTTAACTTTTGTAATTCCTTATAAAAATTTATCCAAGCAAATTTGGATGATGAAAAGATTGTCCTAGATGTAAAATAAATTAAAAAATTCAAATCTGAAGTTATTTTTGCTGTAGAGTGCAAAAAATGCAAAGATTTTGGACATTATTTCGAAAAAATGCTTTTTTCGCAAAAACACATTTTGCCCCCAAACTATACCCGAAACCCCCACTTCCGTAAATGTTAAAACGGAATGTAAGATGTTTTTATAAGATCCAAAACATATCTAAAATTAGCAAAATCGAATAATCCTCCGGGGGTTAAAAATGACAAAACTGAAATTTTGCATGTACTGGCTGGTGACTACCTTTGACTTAAAAGTCATGTTTGGACAGTAATAGACTGATTTTATGCGCCCAATTGCCGATGTATGTGCGTACCATAGACCCAGGTATAATACCATATGGTTAGTTTCATTGGTGATGTATGTATCTGATACATTAGTTAAATTAAGTTTTGTCAGCTAACTAAACTCGTGCAATAAAAACACAAAATTCTCACTATTTCGTTCAATAATACTGTTTGTATCCGTTGTGCCGGTAAAGTTATTACAAATAATTAAATGTAGGGATGGGACCGAAAAAAATTTCACCGAATACCGAATACCGAATATTCGGTTTTTCGTTTTCGGCCGAAAACCGAATACCGAGTACCGAATACCGAATAGTTGTCAAGCATAAGTTAGCGAATGTTTTCTCAGGTTTTGAAGACGCAGAATATTAAAATACTACGCATAAATAAATATACATATCCTATACAAACATTTTGCAAACGTTTGATTTTAATTACTCATGCAAAATGTATCAAAGAATAAGTCGATACTATAGAATCGAACAATCTATCGAAGAATAATATATGCTATAGAAAAATGCACAATAAGCACCAGCAAAAACTACACAACTTTCAGCGACCTCTGACCGCAGTTGGATGAGGTATATATGTACATAGGCTATAGGCATACATGTACACGGGGTTTCGCTCTGGGGGCTTGAACTGACAAAAACGCAAGAATTTTCAATTTGTGCTTTAAAAATAGGAATTTTTTGCAAAAGTTGGATATTTTGAGCTATTTTTTCGCTTTTTGCTGAAGCATTTTACAACGATCTGGGGCGATTTTAGAGTTCTCGGACACCTTTTTTTCAGCACCAAGGAGGGGGGTGGTCCCGATGGGTCAAATGGGAGGGGGGCTTGTCCCATACTCTCAAATCTAGGGGGGGCTGCCCCCCCAGACCCCCATCTACATCTGTGTACAAATGGTTTGTCCCTTTTTACCCCGGCTGTCCCAGGGTCTTGGGTTGTTTTAGGGGTGAAGTGGGACAGTTTTTTAACGGCTTTTAAACTTTCAGCAGAGTCCATGAAAAACGTCCTAAAAAAGAAGGCTCAAGGTGCGATAAGACGCCGCACAGTACGGCGTGTCAGAATCTAGTCTTGAGAGCAAAAAATTTTTTAAGCATCCATGAAAAATTAACACAAGTATCTGCATTAGCTAAATATACAGCTAAATATACACTTGCATCTGCTATATATACAGCTTTCATGTTTTTGTGGTACATTTCAGGAGTAAGTGTAGTGCTGATTGCAGGATTAATAACATTAGTTCTAATTCTAAACGTTCATTGATTTAGAATTTCCTTGATTTCCTAATTATTCGGTATTCGGCCGAAAATTTACTTTTCGGTACCGAATACCGAATACCCGTTTTTCGGCCGAAAACCGAATACCGAATACCGAATACCGAATTTTCGGTCCATCCCTAATTAAATGTTTTTATAACCCTTAAATTATACCTAAAAATCAGCTGTTTCGATTAATCCTTTGTGTGTCAAATAATTTTTTTAGTCCAATTACATAATTAAATAAAACATATTCTTTTATTAATATTTGTTTTATTTTCACTTTGCATGGTAGCATATGATGCTTGAAAATTATTACTGACACTAGTTTTCACAATAAACACCTAAATCTGGTTTCTAAGTGTCTGCAGCAACAAAGTGTTTCACAAGGGTTTGACAGCTTACATCTACGTGTGCGACTCCAATAGATACATTGTGAATGTTGGGAGGGTATCTAAACACTTGCTTACTATCACTATTTCGTTCAATAATACTGTTTGTATCCGTTGTGCCGGTAAAGTTATTACAAATAATTAAATGTCTTTATAACCCATAAATTATACCTAAAAATCAGCTATTTCGATTAATCCGTTGTGTGTCAAAAATGGCAGCAGCATTAACTCATGCGTTTTTGCGTTTTTGACTAATGTCAACAAGTCCAAGCAAAGATCAATTCATGAATATAATTTTTTTTAGTCCAATTATTGCATAATTAAATAAAACATTTTTTATTAATATTCATTTTATATTCACTTTGCATGGTAGCATATGATGCTTGAAAATCATTACTGTGACACTAGTTTTCACAATAAACACCTAAATCTGGTTTTCAAGTGTCTGCAGCAACTGATATTCATGAGTCCAATTGTGTTTCACAAGGGTTTGAAAGGTTACCTATGCGTCCAATAGATACCCTGTGAATGTTGGGAGGGCATATAAGCACTTGCTTTCCTTGTTTTACCAAGGGAACCTATTATTGAGTCTGAAATCTTGTTCATAACTTTTTGTTTAAAAAAGTGTGTAAATTTTGTTTGCTTTACATATATCACCATCAAATTTTTTACCACTAGAGTCACCTTCGTTAAATTTGTTAATTAAAAACAGTCTGAAATTTGGAGAAAATCTTGTGCGTGAGGGTGGTTTTCTTAATGCGTATCTCAGTGATGGCTGCTCCTAAGATAAATCTAAAAATCATGCATATTTGAACGCAGTGAGACGTCTTTGGCTTAATTTTCTTGAACCTAATTTGCTAAAACATTGATTCATTCTAAAACGAAAACTAAGCCTAAAACTAAACTAGGTTTTTTCAGAAACTTAGAGTGGATTTCACAAACGTGGTTTTACTAAACTATTGGTTTTACGTACGTTTGGCATGATTAGCACAGAATTTCATTACAAAATATAGCCTGATTTGTTACGAATTTCGTAAATTTTCTCAAACCATTGGTTTAGCTCAGCTGAAATTTCAGTAGAACAGAGACCTGCTGCGCTGCAGGTTTGAAATTTCAACTGAGATAAACCATGGTTTAAAAAAGTGTACGTAATTCGTAACGAATCAGACGATATTTCCGTAATGAAATTCTGTGCTAATCATGCAAAACGTACGTAAAACCAATGGTTTAGTAAAACCATTTTTGTGAAATCCACCCTTAATGTTTTGAAATGCGTTGAGAGGTTGGGGATCAAGAAATTCTATTAAACTGCCACCCAATTCGCGCTTGGTAAAGTTGCAGAAACCCGCAAATTTTTAACTCGAGCATTTTTTTAAATTGAGCATTTTTTTAACGGGTGCACGAAGTCGGAAAACGGATAGTGTAACCGGTTACACTATCCGTTTAGA
The DNA here is from genome assembly GCA_030248245.1 of Trissonchulus sp. WLG1_4. Classification (NCBI taxonomy): domain Eukaryota; kingdom Metazoa; phylum Nematoda; class Enoplea; order Enoplida; family Ironidae; genus Trissonchulus; species Trissonchulus sp. WLG1_4. The sequence goes on along the minus strand of JASANF010012599.1, from coordinate 17,122 downwards.
GTAACCGTTTACACTACCCGTTTAGAGTAACCGGTTACACTATCCGTTTAGAGTAACCGGTTACACTATTCGTTTAGAGTAAACGGTTACAGTATCCGCGGTTACTGTGTCTTAACGTGTATACGCTGTAACCGCTAAGTAACCGCGGATAGTGACCCCTAACCGTGTACACGCTAAGCTTAGCGTATACACGGTTACACGCGTGTACACGGTTCGTACCGTGTAACCGTGCCCAGCCCTGCGGTGAACTGACATTCTTCTGCAGCAGACAATTTTGACCATTTCATGCTTTGGATTCTATTTGGAAACTCAAACTGTGAAAAAATCTTTGTATTTTTGGAAAATTTTGAAAACTTCAAGTCTCATCTGAAATACCGAGACCACCCTATGGCTGGCCTCGGTTTTCCTATTGAGACCGAGACCAAGACCAGCCTAGTTTCGGGCTTTTTACGAGACCGAGACGGAGACCGAGACCGAGACTGCCAACCCTGGTTCAAATATTTTCAGATTTAGCTTAAGAGCAGCCGTCACTGGGATATGTACGCATAAAGAAAACCACCCTCACGCACAAGATATTCTCCAAATGTCAGACTGTTTTTAATTAACAAATTCAACGAAGGTGACTCTAGTGCACTTTAGTGAAAACAAACACTTTAGTCGACGAGCATACAGTGTACATACGAGTGTACACACGATGACAGTCAGTATTATTTTACCGTTTCGGTAAAATGTAGCGCGGCGTGCACTCAAATTTAAAACCAGTGCAGTACAGTGTTTGTTTGTTTGTTCTACTAAATTCATCAGCAACGTTCACTGTAAAATTTTGTTGTGGTGGTGACAGGCCGTCACTGTGCACAATATTTGGCAACGGGTCGAACAGCTCGACCTGAACGACTGACTACGAGCAGTGAAGCTGCTATAAGATATCCCTGAATCCCTTATTTGTCACTTTGAAATTATTAAATGTCAGTTATTAGACTTCATAAAAGGGCTTGATGCCCGGGATATTGCTGCTTTGATGCGGACTGTAAAAGACCCCAATTCTGGGAAACATTTATTTGCACAAAATGACTGTTTATCGTGGCAACAAATCGCCTCATACTGGAGTTCAACGGCAAGAAAGTTTAGGCGAGGACAACGAGAAATTGAAAACACTGATGACATAATTGTAAAAAATAATGATTTGATTGATTGAATTGATCTTTGCTTGGACTTGTTGACATTAGTCAAAAACGCAAAAACGCATGAGTTAATGCTGCTGCCATTTTTGACACACAACGGATTAATCGAAATAGCTGATTTTTGGGTATAATTTAAGGGTTGTAAAGACATTTAATTATTTGTAATAACTTTACCGGCACAAGGGATACAAACAGTATTATTGAACGAAATAGTGAGAATTTTGTGTTTTTGTTGCACGAGTTTAGTTAGCTGACAAAACTTAATTTAGCTACTGTATAACATATTACATACATTAAATATATTACATAATACATACATTCACCAATGACACTATCCATATGGCATTATACCTGGGTATATGGTACGCACATACATTGGCAATTAGGCGCATAAAATCAGTCTATTACTGTCCAAACATACCTTTTAAGTCAGAGGTAGTCACCAGCCAGTACATGCAAAATTTCAGTTTTTGTCATTTTTAACCCCCAGAGGATTATTCGATTTTGCTATTTTTTTGATATGTTTTAAAGCTAAAACTTTGCATAGCTTAATAAGTTATGTGATACAATGTTTGGACAAAATTTGAGCCCGATCGGAGAAAGTAGATTTTTTCGACTGCGAAAACCTTCCTCGATTTGCTGTGAGAACGTGTCTTAACTGAATAACTGATATCTGTGACCATACCTGCAAAGAGAATTGGCTGGCCGTTTCAAACATCTGGTTCAGGCGTACGTAATTTTTAAGACCGGTTCAAACCTGTCCTTAAGAACAGAGAGAGACAAGGTCTAAGGCAAATTTCGGTCAGCTGCTGTGAAGAATTAATGGAAGCATTTTAGATAATTTTTGTATTCGGTCTGAAATTGACGTCAAATATCTTCATGCCAAAAATCGGTTTATTTGGCCATTTAATTTTGGAATTGCTCAAGGACAAAATGATAGGGACAAGGACATGGGCGAGTATATGAACTGAGCTCTGTGAAATCATAACCAGTTTTTCAGATTTTCTGAACTATTAAATTAGTTCTCTTTCGGCAAAATGATTTACGTAGTTTTTTCAAAACTTTGTTTAATGTTGCGGAAAAGTTGAAACAAAATAATATTAAACTTTGAGAGTTTGCCACTATCTATTGACAACAGACAGAACCACGAAATTTAATACTTTATTGTACCTCAATTTTAGTATTATTAGGTAGTCTTAGGTAGTAGTAGTAGTAGTAGTATTGTAGTAGTTAGTAGTAGTTATTATTATTATTAGAGAATTTTGACTTTAATGAAAATGTTCTAATTCAGAATGTTTAGACTTAGAGCGACTGATCTAATTTCGAACGCTGAAAATTTTCAATGATGAACATTTTCAATGACGAACATTTTCGATGACGAACATTTGCGTTTTCGATGACGAACATTTGCTTTTTCGATGACGAACATTTGTTTTTTCGATGACGAACATTTGCTTTTTCGATGACGAACATTTGTTTTTTCGATGACGAACATTTGCTTTTTCGAGGAGGAACATGTTTGATGACGAACTTTTGATGACGAACATTTTCGATGACGAAATTGCCGTTGAAAAAGCAAATGTTCGTCATCGAAAAAGCAAATGTTCGTCATCGAAAATGTTTAAATCAATCCGAAATTTTTGATGACGAACATTTTCGATGACGAACATTTCTGATGACGAACATTTTGTTTCGATAAATCGGGCCCTGGTTAGCTTGTAATTGCATCAGTGAACAAAAAAGTAATTGTAAATAGCACCGGAGCTTGTTTTGAAAAATTGTTTTTAATTTAGTCCTTCTTCATTGATTGCTTTAAAACAAATTCTGTTGCGTAGCTTAAATTAAGTACTAACTGCTAAAATGTGGATTTTGATATGTGTAAAACGTGACGTGGTGAAAAATTATGTTTACTAGCCTAAATGTATCATGGTGTTATATAGATCTTTAGCGTATGTAATTAGAAGAGGACGAGAAGAGGATCGGACTTGGCGGTCCTTTTATGCCGGTTCAACCTGTGAACAGGTCCATCAAGCTGGAGCTTCACTACTACATCCAAAATCCAGTTTAATCTTCAAAAGCACGTGGCTCTTGTACCAAAGATTAAGCTGCTAAGAACAGATTCTACAGTTTGTTCTACGCTTAGAAAGCTCACGAAGCGATTGTAAAAATGCTGCAGCATTTCATATAAGCTTTTGATGAAGCATTAACTCCATACGTTTCGCAACGCGGCGAGTTTAATCAAAGGTGCTGTGAACTCTGCATGAAGACAAATATAAACGATACGATGTAATAAACAATACACACTGTAAGCGCACACACACACTCACACACACATAAATACGCAATAAAGTCTGTAACACTGGCACTGGCGAGCAAGAAAATTAACTGAAAGTGAAAGCATTTGTCACGGTTCCAGTTTCAACTATTACTGCGCGTAAAAAAGTTCCCTGTTCGTCGGCGTACGACAATCTTCGTCGTTCGCGAAAAATGACGAACGGTGGCCGCAAAGTGACGAACAAAAAACTTTCAATTTTTCACTTTTTTACATTGAAAATGTGTTTTGGAGCACTTTTCGAAAAAATTTTTGTTCGTCCCTTTTCGGCGATAGATGAAGCTTGTCGAACGCCGACAAACAGGGAACTTTTTTGCACAGTACTGTAAATCAGTTTTATTTTTGACGCAACATGAAGAAAGAATTTTATGAACTAACTCAAACTCAACTCAAACACAACTCAAACTCTAAAGCTTGTAAAACTCAGTTAAATGACCCGTTATACTTTGGGGGGCGGAATGATGTAGAATTAATATGCGGGCGGGAAAATGTCGATATTCATAATGACGTCCAAATTGTATCTGTGCAGTTTGTATAGTTTGTATCATGTCATTAAAGCGGTTGATTGTTAATTGATTCACTAGTACTCCACTGACTAAACGCGCTTCTACAATTGTTGTGCGCAGTTGAACATTGCTTTATTTCTTCAAACATTGTTCTAGGCAATTGTACCACTGATTTTAGTGCTGAGAGACCGACTTTAAAAATACGAAAAGAATAATTTTGAAAACACAAGATAATCAAAAACAGAAATTATATTCAAGTAGAGAAGCGCAAGGCCAACAGTTTGTTATATGAATCATGATATACAACTTTATAATACACAACGAGTTATCGCTTGCCGAAAATACTGTGTCGGTCACGTGACATTATCACAATATCACGTGAACCATAATTTTGTCATAGGGGTAAAGTGTTTTTCCTTGACATTTTTTTGCTGCCGCCACCTCAGTGGCGGCAGGACTTCATATTACTTTTCGTTTTGAAATTACATGTGTGCATTGTCCTGCATCAAAATACGGTTAAAGTATCGGGTTATATAGTAAGCATAGGGCTTTCTTAAACATTGAATAGAAGTTTTGAAATGTTTTGACTTACTTTGATGAGTCGTTTTTTGCCGAAAAGTGCCCATCCGTGGAGGGGGGACGACGTTTTTTCCACTAAAATTTTTTGATTGTTCCGTTGTGTATTTTTTTGACAAATTAAAGTACAACGTTTGAGAACTAATCTAATAATAATAATTAATTAATTAGAGTTATTAATACGTTGCAAATGAGAACCTAGCCCTCTCATTCTCTAAAGCGGGATTGCATAAGTAAGTGTAAGTTAGGCCCGTTAGAGTATTTTTTAAAGGGTTATACGAAAGCTCATCATTGGCCCAGTAGCTCAAATGGTAGAGCACTGGTCTGCAAATCCAGTGATTGATTGTTCGAATCCTCCTTGGGTTGTTCCGATGAAGATGCGTTCTTTCTTCCAGTAAGAACCCTGTTGCTGTCTTGAAAGAACCCCCTTGCTGTCTGGACATGGCGAGACGTTTGAGAACTAATCATATAATTATAAATTAAATAGAGCAATTAATGCGTTGCGAGTTTAGAGTGTGAACTTAGCCCCTTCAGTCTCTAAGGCGGCTTTGCATAAGTAAGTGTGAAGTAAGATAGGCCCGTTAGAGTGCTTAAGGGGATTTACGAAAGCTCAGCATTGACCCATTATGCTCCAGTATGAGCATCGACAATATGCGGTAAAAATTCTGCAAACAATATTGTATATGTGCAATCAGTGAAGCATTAGCTAGACAGGTTTCGTTACAATGTAGTGGAAAACATGTATTGATGTAAAATTAAAACTGAATTGAACTGAACTGAATTAAAACTGTAGCCGGTGCTGACTGTTTACAAAAAGTATGTAGATTTTAGATATAGAGTTAATATTAATTTTGGATATAGAGTTTATTATTTTAGTATAGATTTTAATTTTTATTCCCGCAGTTAACAAAAATACTATTATTCTAGCAGAGTTTTTTTTCACTCTTTCACAGCATTTTCCACACATGTATGTTATGCTATCTCGTACGTACATATGTAAGTAGCATGTACTTTTAGAGTCCGATTTTGCTTAACTTTTCAATGTTCATATAGAAACTATGAAACATTACTCCATAAGATTTCGATGCACTGCACGAAATCACGAACACATTCACTTTTTGACAGTAAACCACATCAAAATGCATTCTAATTCGACAAATGCGTGTGCCAAATACAAAAAAAAACAAAAAAGAAAACAAAATAACTAAAAATTGATGGAGTAACGTGCTAGCCTTGTCTGTTCAAAATCGACCTAAAGCCATAAAGATTTTAAGTTTCTGAGGAACTCCCTCGAATTGGGAGGGCTCTCCGAAGACTTTCCACTATTGCAAGAGCACGTTTTGTCAACATGGTTCATTGGTCAGTGAGTAGTGATTTCATGCTTTACTAGATGTTTTTAATGAAACATCAACTCAACAGGTTTCGTTACAGTTTACAGTGGAAATCATGTACCAATGAATTTTAATGAGAATAAGAAAAACAGCAGTGTGTACTTAGTACATTCTAAATTGTGCTCAAAAAAATATAAATGTTGTTGGCATGTATCACAGATACAGTATTTGCCAGTTTTGAACAGCGCAAGGCTGTCAAAAGTTGCTTAGGAAGGATGGATGCAAAGATATTTGTATACAAACTGTGAAACATTTGCCTAACAGGTTTTGTTTCAATGTGTGTAAAAATGAGTTCTTGACTGAATTTTGGAAAAATTTCTGAATCTATCCCACATTTAACATTCACAATATGCGCAAAAAGTAGTAATATGACTCTGGGAGATCATATATCAGACAATAACACGTTTTGTCAAGCTGGTCCAATCGGATCAGCTGGAATAAGTGCAATAAATGATCATTAGGAAATGCTACATTTACGATATCTGTGTAGCATCGACAGAACAAGTTTTATCACAGGAGTTAAAGTAATAAATGTGTGTATGTGCCTACATTTTAGCTATACATTTTTTATTGTTTCTCAAAGTCCCACAATTTTGGCAGTGACCATAAAGTGTAGATAAATATGAAATAAATTGGTGAAACATTACCTGACGGGTTTGATACCAACATATGTATCTAGAATATATAAAAATAAAAAATTAGAATTAAAAAAGAGTTAAAGCATGCCCAGAAACCAATATGCGTTCATACAATAAAATAATAAAACCACAATGAAACTGATATGTACGGAGATAAAGCAGGGTAAAAATGACGAAAAAAGTGCTAAAAACAAAGAGTAAGAAAAATTACAAAATAAAAATTGTATAAAAACTATAAAAAAATAAAATTTAAACTAGAATACATAGAACCCACATAAAGAAAAAACCTTCTATTAACAATGCATTACGAAATGTTTGCTTGTAAACACTATACCTAGGAAATATATGTAAATATATATAATACTAACACATTTAGGGCCATACCTAGACTATCTTATTGCTAGCTGAAATCGTATTTAAGGTACTCACTGAGGTCAATGTTAAACAGCAATTTTTTAAAGGTAGCCACAGTATTTGAATTGACTACACTTTCCTGTAAGCTATTCCATGGACTTAGTACCCTACAGCAGAAAAAGTGTTTACGGATATCCAGCCTAGAAAATTTGGGGAATAGTTTAAACGCATGTCCTTTGAGTTGGTGGTCAGTCGTAGCTGTCGTGAAAAAGTCTGAAAAGTTTAAATCATCGATGTTACGTACTATTTTATAACATTGTACTAAATCGGCTATAAGTCGTCGGTGTTCCAGTGTTAATAACTTGAGTTTCTCTAGTCTAGCTTTATAAGAGACCGGTGCCAAACTGCGGATGCGTTTGCAAATTTTCTTTGTACTGATTCTAGAAGCACAATGTCTTTTTTAAGATACAATGACCAAGCTGGACTATTAAATTCCAGCAGCGTACGTACATAAGTTTGATACATGGCTTTCATAAACCAGGGCCCGATTTATTGAAACAAAATGTTCGTCATCGAAAATGTTTGTCATCAATAGTTCGTCATCGAAAATGTTGGTCATCGAAAATGTTCGTCATCAAAAATGTTGGTCATCGAAAACGCAAATGTTCGTCATCAAAAATGTTCGTCATCTAAAATACATGTTCATCGTTGAAAAGACAAATGTTCGTCATCGAAAATGTTCGTCATCGAAAACTTTGGATTGATCGAAGCATCTTTGATGATGAACATTTGTTTTTTCAACGGTGATTTATCAAAAGACAAATGTTCGTCATCGAAAGTTCGTCATCGAAAATGTTCGTCATCGAGAAATTTTTCGATGACAAGCTTTTGTCTTTTAGAACATTATTATGTTCTAAATGACAAAAGCTCGTCATCGAAAATTTTTTCCACGACGAACATTTCAACGGAGCTCGGTACCTGCGTTGAAAATTTCAACTGCGAACATCTTTAGGTACAGGTAATGCACTAAGTCAAAAAAATTAGCCAATTCGCATTAAAGTTATAGTTAAGGCTTAAGTGAGGCCAAGCCTTAAATTTAAGTTAAATTTACTTTTAAAGTAAGTCTCAGGCGCTAATTTAAGTTAAAATTAAAAAAAGCCCAAAATCAATGATATTATATAACTTTTTTAAATAACTTTAATGTTAAAATTAAAGTAAGGGTGTTTTAAGTAAAGTTTCAGTCAAAGTAAGACCTGTAAATGACGATGACGATGACGAACATTTGGTTTTTTGATGACGAACATTTGTTTTTTCGATGACGAACATTTTTGATGACGAACTTTTTGATGACGAACATTTTCGATGACGAACATTTGCTTTTTCGATGACGAACTCGCCGTTGAAAAAGCAAATGTTCATCATCGAAAAAACAAATGTTCGTCATCGAACATGTTTCGATCAATCCAAAATTTTCGATGACGAACATTTTCGATGACGAACATTTCTGATGACGAACATTTTGTTTCGATAAATCTGGCCCAGATATCGGTGCTGTTGGTACTTCTGAGTAGTATATTCATGCGTTGGAAGGCTTTTGCTACTATCATCATGCAATGGTCTGAAAATTTTAGGTCGCTACTAATCAAGACGCCTAAGTCTTTAATGCTATACGTTGGAGGGATTAAAATGTTATTGACTGTATACTAAAAATGATGATTATTGTGACCTAAATGTAAGACGTCAGCAGCAATACACAGCTGATTGTCAAGTGTCCAGTCGAAGACATTACGTAAGCTACCTAGTAGTGTGTAGTAATCTCGTAGTTTCTGACAAGAGATGTATATTTTGCAGTCATCCGCAAAAATTTTGATACAGCTGTCAGGAGCAGCACTAACAATGTGATTTATAAATACAAGAAAAAGTAGGGGTCCTAATACACTTCCTTCAGGAACTCCGCTGTTAACGTTTGCAGAGCTAGATATCGTATCGTTCACCTTGACAACCTGCGTACGGTTCGTCACGAAGGCCTGAATCCACTGCATAATTTTGCCTCTTATACCTAACTCCTGTAGCTTCGTAAGGAGCTTTTTGTGACATATAGAGTCAAACGCTTTACTTATGTCTAAGTAGATAACATCAACGGGTTTCCCTTCGTCTAATTTACTGCTCCAGTGGTTTTCACATTCCAAAAGTTGTGTAAAGGTTGACTTTTTAGTCATAAAACCGTGTTGATGAGATGACAAAAGCTTTGGCTGCTGCATGAAAATAGTAAATTGTGCTTTAATCAATTTTTCTAGTACCTTACAACTAGTGCAAGTTAAGCTAATTGGCCTATAGTTCTCAGCGGCCGATGGACTTCCCTTTTTATATACTGGAATGACGATGGCTTTTTTCCACTGGGCTGGCAGCAAACCAGTTTCTAAAGGCACTCGAAAAATTCTTTCTAGAGGTATTGCAGCTGGTTGGGAAACATTTTTAAGAATGAGGCGGGTATGTTACCCGGTCCACATGCTGTGTATTACGTAAAGTACGTATTGCCCTAGATATAGATTCTCGGGTAATGAGTAGGTACTGTAACGGGGCACCGATTTGGGAGTGGAGGTTCCAATCCATTATCAACTGTAAATACAGAACAAAACTGTTTGTTTAGTGTGTCGGCTTTTTCAAAGTCTGTGTTACAATCCTAACCGTCAGGTGTAACCAGAGTGCAAACATTAGGTACACATTTTAGCTTAGAGTTAATATGTCGGTAGAAAAGTTTTCGATTTGGTGAGTTTAATAGGTTTAGTTCATTGTCTTCGTGAAATTTGCGTATCGCCGTCCTACATTTACACGTAGCTGCACGGACTTTGATCTTGTTAGAGAACGTAGGCTGGACTCTATATTGGCGATGCAGAGTACGTTTTTTTGTAATTAAGCGACGTATATGTACAGGGTACGTAAAGCATTTTGCTTCGCTACTATTGCTAGTTGACACATATTTATCAAATAGGTGGTTACAATTAGTGTTTGTGACAGGCCGCGAAAGCCGCCGGCCGGCCGGCTGTGACCGGCCGGCCGGCCGGTAAAAGCCGGCCGGCCCGTAAAAACCGGCCGGCCGGCGGGCCGGAACGGCAGAATTTTTGGATAAAACCAGTCCAGAGTGTCATTTCGGCATAAACTTAGCCTGCCGGATTGTTATGCCGGCCTAATTTTGTCAGTCGGTTGAATCTGGCTGGCTGGCCGGTGTCTTTAACCGGCCGGCCGGCCGGCCGATTTTGACCGGCCGGCCGGCCGGTCGATTTTAGCCGACCGGCTTTTCGCGGCCGGCTTTTCCCGGCCGGCCGGCCGGCCGGCGCCGGCTTTTTTCGGCCAGCCGGCCGGCCGGCCGGCCGGAGCCGGACGGCGACCATCAGGCAGGCCGGCGGCCGGCCGGCCCGCCGAAAATTCCGGCCGGTCACAAACACTAGTTACAATAGCTCGAGAAAGCAGACCATAGGTCGTCTAGTCCAACACAATTACAAAAATTTACGTTCCAGTTGGTCAGTTCTAGCTCGACTTGCATACCTACTTTGTCTGCCTTACTCCATACATATCGTGGTAGTCTATTTCTATTATTTAACTTTTTGCAAAAATTGAGTCGAGAACCAACTATGTTGTGGTTAGAGTTCGCAAGGGGAGCCATAGTGGTAATGTTTGTGTTAAGTGTTAATAGTGTTAATAGTTTACATTAGAGAGTAATTTGGCAAATTCTTTACCAAATGCCAAAAAATTGAGTCTGGCTCTTTAGAAAGGTTTTGGAATTTGTCCACGAGAAGGATTTTAATTTGTTTATTTTTTGATTACTTTGTCTCCTGTGTATTTAAGGTAGCGCTCAGCAACAAAACTCATGTTCGGCGCTAAGGTCTTGCAATAAGTAGCAATACCACTTTAATTGTACATCAAAGAGACTTCAAAAAAACCTATTTACAATACAGTTCAGCACTTTAATGTGAATGTGTCAAATTTTATGACCATGTCAAATTTTCTATTCACACTAATTTTGTTTTTGACCTAGCTCAGCGAAACTTCAACCGATTTTGACAATCTTGGTATCGATAAAAAGATGTTTCAAAAATCTAGAAGTCAAATGTCTTTGATTTTCGATTTTGATTATTGATTTTTCAAAAAATCGATTTTTCCAAAATCAGTTGTGTTTGAGCGGCTACAAAAAGTGCTGAGAGCCAAAAATTTAAAATCGAAAAAATTCGACGTCTGCATTTATATTCTTTCTTTCATTGTGCAAAATTTCAACTCGATCCCAATTGGCAGCAGGGAGCTAGATCAAAAAAAAGTAGCCGACTTCGCTGCGCAAAAATGTGAGGTTTGCCCACACGTTTCACTTTTTAAAAAATTAGACCTTTCCTAGGCCTGCATAGTTCCGTTAAAAAAGTTACCAAAAGCCATACTCAATTTTTTAGGAAATTAAATCAAAAATTTGACATTTTCGAAGATTTATCAGCTTTTTAGGTTTTTCATTCTTTATTTGCTATTTTCCCGGCTAAATAACTCAGCAAAGCTTTAACGTATTCTTATATTTAATACATCATTTTAAAGCTAAGAAACCGCGTATTTCAGTGATATGAGTAATCATTTTATATTAAAACAAAAATTTTTATGCTGCCGCTACAAAATCGTCCAAAAAATATTAAAAAAAAATTTTATCGCAATATGCACATCAAATAAAAGCTCTTTTCATTCTCAACAACTTTCCTTCAAGACATTATGGTAAAAAATGTCGCTGAAAAAAATTAAACGCCAAAGTCGGTTCCCCTGAGCGCCACCTTAAGGGGGCGCTCTGAGTAACTTCCATTAAATCAAATTGCTATAATTTTTTGTTTCTTGCTGGATACGAACTTTTTTGCTTAAGCGCAATCAAGATGAACACCAGGCAAGCATTTTTGCAAAGTTTGATGAGTCTCGGAACATTTTAGCAAATTTTATGACTGCGTCAAAATTAAAATTTTGAAAAATTTGACTAATTTTTGAAATGACGTAGCTCAATGGTGCCTCAACCGAATTTAACAATTCATAGCTTAAATTAAAGACAATTATCTTACCGAGGTGCCATTTTTGTCGAATTTTCGTTACCGCCGATAAATATTTAGTTACTTCAGTTTTTACCAAAAGTGACGTTTTAAAAAGCCTATCATATTGAGCCAAATCATAATAATTACAATTCAAGAAGTTCGGCGCCTCCATATACATCTGCTCTAACAGTCTGCAAAGTTTCATGCGGATCGGGTTTCACAGCTGACAGTAATCTTGAAAAAAAGAACGCTATAGCCCAATTTCAGAAACCTGAAGTTTGCCTACACATACGTATTTTTCAAAAAATAGAGCTAATTTTTCTGTAATAAAATCCGTTGAGAAAAGTTTCAGAAGCAAAAAAGTAGCTAACAAAAAATTAGTTTGAAAAATAGTGTATTTTTGTCAATGCTGGTCAACGTATTTTGGAAATTATTTTAGAAAGGTTTGCCTACACAAACGACTTTTTGAAAAGTTGCAACTAGCAATTAGCTACACAGAACTGTTTCAAAAAGTACCAAAAGCCATATAGAATTTTTTGGTATATCGATTTAAAGATTTTTTCCCATTGAAAAATAGGCTAAAATTCCAAGTCGACCAAAATTTGACGTTATATACATCAAATGAAAGCTAATTTAATTTGGACCAACTTTTCTTCTTGAGTTAACTAACGAAAACGTACGTGAAAAATTTTATCGCCCAAAGTCGGTTATTCAGAGCGCCACCTTAAGGGGGCGCTCCGGGAATCAAGGATTTGGGCCGTATTTTTTAAAAACAGCCAAACGGACCTATCATTCTTGAAGGAAAGTTGCCCAAAATACTATTTCTGATGTTTTGACGTGCATATCTCCATAGCAAAAAAATTGGAAAAAATTGGACAATTTACTGATTTTATGCAATTTTTACACAAATTCAGCAAGTAAGCCAGTGCATCAACGCTTTTTGAGGTTTTTCAAACGGCGATACGCAGGTTTTATTAGTCGTAATGAAAAATTAAAACAACCTTATTGCGTTCTGCGCAAAAAAATCGCACAAAAAACCAATTTCAGAAGCAGCAGACTCAAATATAGGATGTGTGAATATAAAAAGCAATTTTTCGGCATTCGTTTATAAAATGCTGGTAAGATATTTTTCTACAAATTTTTGCACAATTATAGTCTTAGGCTCTGCGCAGTTGAACAATTTTTTGTTTTTTAAAATAAAGCTTAAATTTTTTTATATGAATTTTGTTGCTCAGAGTTCGACTTCGAAAACACATAATGACATTTTTTATCCAAATCCGACATAAATGTTAAAAACCAAAATAAAGTTCAACTAGAGAAGCACATAAGCTACATTTTGGTGTATAAAGTGTGACTATACGCAAAGTATAAGCAGAGTTGTCGTTTGCCGAAAATTCACTCACGTTTGGTGCTCTGGGAGTCACATGACAGGATCACGTGATTTGAAATTTTGCTTCCAGCGTTGTTTTGTGCCATAGTACATATATGTATAGTAAAGTTTGACATTTGCCAATTTTTTTTGCTAGTTTTCGATGTAACCCCCGATTCCCGGAGCGCCCCCTTATTAGGCCGTGTTTACATTGAGCTTTTTTCCAGCTGCTCGAGCGGCTGGAAAAAAGCTGGAGCAGCTGAAAAATGCTGGAGCAGCTGAAAAAAAGCGGATAAGTATGGCGGTCACTATAGACTAGCTGCTCCGTTGCTATGACAACGCTGCTGTTCCCGCATTTTTTCAGTGCTCCGGCTTTTTGTCAGCTGCTCCAGATTTTTTCCAGCTGCTCGAGCAGCTGAAAAAATGCCGGAAACGTCGAAAAAAAGCTGCAGCTTTTTTTCAGCTGCTCGAGCAGCTGAAAAAAAGCTCAATGTAAACACGGCCAACTAATGGTGCATGGCTTAACAGCGCCCTTTTAATTTGAGGCAGCTTTCCTTCCGGTCGTTTGCAGCGGTGACCAGTGGCGTAGCCAGGGGGGGGGGAGGGGCCGGGGGGCCTGGCCCCCCCTCAGCGTTTTTGGCCCCCCCCTGGGAGCAAAGGGCGAACCCCCCCTTTAGGCCAACTCATGAGAAAATTTCAAAAATTTCCGATATGTACGTCTGCAATAAATTGACAAAATTTGGCCTAAAAATAGAAAAATTTCTCAAATTTTTCTGGGGGCTACTGCCCCCCGACCCCTGCAGCACCGTAGTTTATTCTGTTCCTTGTTATGATCTTTTATTATTAAAACTTTGTATGTGTGAGTGCATTATGCAGCACCTACTTGTTCGCTACGCCTACGCTTGCTGATGTGACGGTCTTACCGGCGCAACTGAGGCAGGGGGGGGGGGAGAAATTCAAACTGAAATTTTTTCAACGTGAAAACACGTTTTCATAGGTTTTCGCATGCGCTGAGTTAATGTAATGCGCTGAGTTTTCGCATGCCCTGTAATTTTTGTCGAAAATCATCGTTTTTCGACATATTAACTTCGAAAATTATGACCAATACAGTCGTAATATCAGCCTTAAGTTTGATCGTCATAAAGTAACAGATAATAATATGTTTAATACAGCTTTGTTAGCAACATATTTAGCTCATTTGTACTAAAATTCGTAATTTTACTAACTGAAAATAAAGAGGCGAAATATATATACATAGTTAAATTGAGCTTGCATATCAAAAGTTTTAGTTTCTTTTCGCGTATATAGACAATAAATTAATTGATTACCTGATTTACAAAATTTTTTCAGCGTTTAGTAGCTTAGAAGTTGCTCTTTCAATGGTAGCAGCAGGTCTTCATTTGATTCAGTATTTTTGCATAAATCCAATTTTGTCCAACAATTTTGGACAAAGTTTGATTTCCAGCTGAAACTTACATGCTACAAACTTCTAACCTAGCCTATTCGAAAGAACGTTCAATTTTGACCCCCCCCCTAGGTTTGGGAGATATAGCGGGACTCCGGATCGTTAAGCGAAAAATGCCGTTTTTCCGACTTATCGACCCTTAAGGGTTTTAACGAAAATAATTTCACTTCAGATTTTTATTAAAAGGCGCCACAGCTACATATTTTAGGGGCTAGAGATCAGATTGGGGGCATGGCTGACGATGGGGGTTTCATATTTTTATTAAAAAATAGGGTAGGAAGCGAATTAGAATCGAAAATAATTTCTCTCCCCCCCCCGCTTCAGTCTGACCGGTCTTACCGGTCGTTGGTTTTTAATGCCTCGCCAGCCAAAATTTCCGATACATCTGTACCGGTATTCATAAAAGTCGAGATAAAAAGCTCGGCTTTTTATCCGTAACTCTGGCTTGAAAAAGCCGGGATAAAAAGCTAGGCTTATCCGCAAGCTTGGATTTTTATTCGAGCTTTTTGTTTAATCCAGGCTTGTTCAAGCCTGGCGTTTTATCCGAGCTTTTTATTCATAATGAAAAAATCAATAAAATATACGTGGAAGCCGGGATTATAATCCGAGCTTGATTTTTATGAATACCATAAGCTCGGCTTTTTATCCCAGCTTTTATGAATACCAAAAAGCCTGGATAAAAAGCTGAGCTTGGTTTTATGAATACGAAAAGCCGGGATTTTAAGCCGGGCTTGCTCAAAGCTAGGATAAAAAGCCGAGCTTGCACTTTTATGAATACGGGTGCTGATACTTTTTTTGTTATAACTATAGTGTAACTGATTATAAAGAACAAATAATTTGCCCATATGTTTGCCTAAAAGTGCCTCATATGTGTGCCAAATTTCATAAAGTTAGCTGTTGGTTAGAGCGAATCGCGACAAAAACTGCACATACGAAACTACCACCTTAAATGCCTCGCCAGCCAAAATTTCCGATACATCTGATTTTGGTTTCAGAGCTCTATTTTTGGAAAGTTTAAAAGTATTATTTTTTGACAGTTTTTTTAAATATGCTGTTATAAATATATATGTGTGTTTTTGCATTTGGGATTGACAAAATGGCATATCCATTATTTTAGGAAAAAATAAAAATTGTTGCTGAAATAGCTTTTTCAGTGCAAATTTTATTTCAAAATTTTAAAAAAACGCTAGCTTCTGGGGGCTGCCGCTCACAGACCCCCGTGATCATTCTACTTTCTTGGCCAAGTGTGGCGTGAAATTAAGTTTTCAATGCAAATATTATTTCAAAATTTTAAAAGACGCTAGCTTCTGAGGCTGCCGCCCCCAGACCCCCGCGATCATTCTACTTTCTTGGCCAAAAATTAAGTTTTCAATGCAAATTTTATTTCAAAAATTTAAAACTTCTGGGCTGCCTCAAAATTTTAAAAGACGCTAGCTTCTGAGGCTGCCGCCCCCAGACCCCCGCGATCATTCTACTTTCTTGGGCAAAAATTAAGTTTTCAATGCAAATTTTATTTCAAAAATTTAAAACTTCTGGGCTGCCGCCCCCAGACCCCCGCGATCATTCTACTTTCTTGGCCAAGTGTGGCTTGAAATTGTTTTCAATGCAAATTTTATTTCAAAATTTTAAAAAACGCTAGCTTCTGGGGGCTGCCGCTAGCGATCGACCGGAGGCTCCGGCTCCGGCAAAAAAAGTGCCGGAGCCGGAGAATTTTCGTTGTTCAAACTTTGGCCAAAAGTTCAAATTTTGAGAAAAAATAGCAAGATTAACGAAGCGGTTAGTCGATTATATACAGTACTTATGTTACTGCCAGTTGTGATGGAGATGACTACCCCTCTCTAGCAATGTGTATTTTTACGTCTCCAATTGACTAAACTCGGCCTAAAAATCACACTCACGCTGCCGCCCCCAGACCCATATAAGCTTGTCACAATGTGACTTAGTCATTTGAACATTTGAGTTTTAGCTCTGATGTTTTCGGCCGGTCAAATATGTTTGCTTGTGCATGTGCTGTTATTTCGCAAATTTTTGTGTTAAAATAGCAAAAAAGTTAATTTTCACCCATTACAAAAAATCGAAAAGTCATTCCCTTTAAAGAATTTTCCTGGTTACAACGTGACTGATATACGCCTAAATTACAGGGGTCGTTGGGGGGGCGGGCGGTAATCCCCGGAAGCTACAGACATTTACGGCGTCGTATCTTCTACAAAGTGCAATCTTTTCCAAATTTGTCTATTTTTTGGGTGTATATATGACTCGGTT